>PVIJ01002551.1:100988-113287 GCA_004024925.1 Scalopus aquaticus | reverse complement strand
TAAGGTATGGAAACAACCCAAATGCCCAAAAATAGATGACTGGATCAAGAAGATGTGGTACATACACACAATGGAATACTATTCAGCATTCAAAAAGGACAAACACATGCAATTCGCAGCAACACGGATGGACCTAGAGGGGATCATGATCAGTGAAATAAGCCAGAAAGAAAGAGAAAATTATCGAATGGTTTCACTTATAACAGGAATATAGGGGAGCCAAATAAGAAAGCGACATTCAGCAGGGAAGGAGGGAAGGGGGAGGGCTGAAGAGGGGGGAAGAGGGGAGCATGGAGGACTATGGTGATGGCTCCATGGGTGAACAGGTGGTGGGTAACTTATGGGGAACACACAATAATGTAAAAGATATGAATAACAAAAATAAATATCTATTATATTTAAAAAAAATAAAGTCTGAGCATGCTGAAAAAAAATGAAATCTGAGAAAATTTTTGAGAAATAGAAAAAATTATAGAACTATCAACTTTAGGGTTTAAAAGATAGTCTCTCAAGGCCTCCAGGCAAAGAAGACAAAGAAATGCACAAAAGCACCATTACATTTAGTGGCACCAGATATTTAGTGGCCACCGTCCAAGCAGGGCAAACATGCAGGAGCATAGGAATGAAATCCAGTGTGAACCAATCATTATATATCAAGTCAATCCAAGCTTCAATTAAAGTATCAAGGACAAATCAAAACAGCTTACAGCACAAAAGAATTTAGAGAATTTTGCACCCTTCAGCCTTTTTTGAGAAATAGGTTAGAAGTCAGCAAACTTTTACTGCAATGGCCAGATAGGAAATTACTTTCACTTGGTCAGCATAAGAAAACATGACAATATCAGCAAGAAGCTAAAAGATCACTGATGCTCTAGGAGAAAATATTCAAGGTATAAATTGAAACAAGCTAATCCCCAACTATGAAGAACTAGTAAACAATTGAGGGAGCAAGAACCAAAGACCAATATATATTTTAAAACTTTGCTAATTATCTTACCCTCACATTTCTGATGATAAGAATGATTACTGGTGAAGTCTTTTTGGCCACATAAGAACTTATTTCAATTTAAGTTAAAAATGGGAATTATACCAATGCTTTAAATACTAATCAATTACCTTAGGAAAAAGAAGTCAGAGTCAGAGGCACTTTTAAGGACAGAAAGTGACTAATAGTTTTATTTGAGAAACTTACAGTGTAAATTTAACAAAAAAAAAATTGCATGTGTATTTGCATGTGTGTGTGTGTATTTGTGTGGGTGAGAAAGAGATGATGATATCTGACAGTTTTACAGGTATGCATCATCTATATCCTCTAATGGGTAATTATATTAATTATGAGTTTATTAATATAGAAGAAAGGATTTCAGTGATACTGACCACTGTCCATATTCAGTAGAATTAAGAATGCATGGCGAATTTTTGATGTTGTTAATTTTCCATTAATTCCACCATTCGAAACCCAATTCTCTCCTTCCTTTAAAGTTCACTTTAATATCTCTTCCCAGTCAAATATTACTTGACTGATCATGGCTTAAAGGGTTATCTGAAGACATTTGCTGTTTGTAAAGTACTTGAAGTGTGAATGTCATGGGTTACATATCAGCGAGACAATATGGAGGCCATCAGACCTTTCCAGAATTCTTGAAACTATACAATGCTATGTGAGTAAAGCTGCCCTGAGCACATTTAGTTTAACCTAATGCACGATTATACATATCAATTGCCTTATCTCAACCTACTGGAAGAATGAAGTTTCTAAGTCACTAAGTTCCTTTAATCACTTTTGCTCTATTTTAATTTAATGCTCTATTTCTCTCTATTGCTTGTAGTTATTTATTTACTAAATAATATGCACTTACCTATTTTTGATGAAAGTGAATTTAGCAAATGTCACAAGTTTCTATATTGTAAATTAAATAGATTTTATTCTTTGAACTTTCTATGCCAATTTGCTTTCTAATATGCTCATCCACGTAAATTGCCCCAGTCAATCTAAATCTGGCTAATTTTGTCATCCATTAGGGAGATTGTCTCTAAAATCACACTGTAATAATGACATTTAAAACAAGACTATCATTAAATGCTATAATAAAGAAAAGACTCTCAATTTCCCTTCTCAGTAACACATATATTTTTGGTTATTTAAATTAGGTAGGGATGACAGGTGTTTAAAGAGAAAGTACTTCTGATTCCATCAAACTTGTTTAAATTAGTAGAATTAATAATAAATGATCGTGTGTGTATGTGTGTGTATACACACACATGAACATATATATATATATAGGGTTAAAAGAAATGGCTTATCACTTCTTTTCCCCTGATAAGCTTATATTCACCTAATTGAGTATTTTCAGATTAGAAGTAAACTTAAAAAAGTTAAAAAAATTCTTTAGATATTGGTACTTATTCATTGAAATGAGGCATAGTACAGAAAAATAATGAAAGTTCATTTTGAACTTTCTTAATCCATTGTTTACATTCTACAGTGGAACAAAAGAAAAACAATTAAATTTTTTGTTTACCTGATACATACTTTTTTATTGTGAGAAGAATACAACATGAGGTTAACAAATTTCTTAACAAAATATCTCAATAAATGATTAAGTATACAATCTAGGATTTTCAGTTAGAGGCACAATATTGTATAACAAGTATCTAGATTTTATTCATCTCACCTAATTAAAACTGCATATATGTATATTTAAAGATTTATTTTTCATTTATTTATACATACAAGAACATGAGTGTAGGCCAGAGCTGTGGGGGTTGAGGGGATACACCAGAGACAGAGTGGGGAGCAGAACAGGCGGATCTACTGAAATACACTTCTGAGGGGAGCAGTGGATGAGGCAGGAGAGATCTGCTGCACCTGGGGGTTATCTTCTTGGCTGGGGATCAAATTCATGTTGCAGTGGCTGGTGATACCTTGATAGCACTGAGACTATGACCCCTGTGCCACCAGAGAGACCCTGAAATTATATATTCTTGAATTTAATGGGCTGGAGAAAATATTTGCGGGGAAGATTTCACTCCTCTGCATATGAGTGCATGTTTGCGTACATAAAGAAAAAGAAAAATGACTTTTGTATAATATGGTACACTCATAAAATTATTTGAGATTGATTATATCATTTCTGACTGTTGCTACTTACAAAATGTATGATTTTGAGATTTTTTTTCTAATCTTTAAAATAGACTATTTCTCAGAAATATTATGAAAAGAAAAAAGGTAAACAATGTAAAGATTTTGTTTTGTTTTTAAGTGTATTAGACATTTATAAGTTATTTTTATCATGACCATATATGATATTTTATTGATAGACAATATTATTTATAGGGTATCTTAGCACACAAATCAAAGTTGAGACTAAATGACTAAATGACTATTTTTTCAGATGCTTCTGTGGTAGCAGCATCACAGCTGAGAGAATAAGGAAGAATTGTACTAATATGGAGACTCACACCAAAAACATTGGTTTAAATGTTAATACCTGTTTCTGAAAATATTCATAGGCTTTACACTAGATATATATGTCTACTTATATATGAGGAGATCTTATTTTCAGTCACAGTTCTGTTACTTATTTGCTTCTCACTGGTCTCAGTTTTCTTTAAATGCAAACTACCCAGAGAAGATATTGATTTTATTCAAACTGCGCAAGATGGTGCCCAGTGGAGGGTCAGTGGCTGTCAAATTCATGGTATGAAGTTAGATTTCAGGAATTTCTTCCTACCCCCTTCAGTTGGGACATTTTTAATTTTATCTTCTCCAATTTTATGAAAGATTTGCTATACAAAAAAAAAAAAACAGTTCAAAAGATGAAAATAAAAAGATACTTGTGGCTCTAATCTTCTGTGAATAAAAAATATGAAATAAAGCTCCTGTTTGGAAAATTGAAAATCCATACGAGTTTCACCAAGACAAATGTAATGACTACATGACTCTCAACCAAAAAAATATAAAACAATGGTCTCTTTGGGGACCTCCTTGGTGGCACAACGGGTTAAGTCACAGTACTAGGAAGCTACCTAGAGCCACTGCAGCAAAATTTCAATCCCTGGCCAGGGAGCTTCCCACAGGACACAGCAGACCTCTTCTGTCTTGCCCACTGCTCCCCTTGTAGTGTATTTTAGTCAATCTGCCTGTTCTGCTCCCCACTCTGTCTCTGGTGAATCCTCTCACCCCCTACACAAGCTGGGCCTATACCCAGCTTGTATGCATAAATAAATAAATATTAAAAAAAAAGTTCTCCTTGAATTACTATAATGGTAGGTTATATGCATATTCACACAGCTGATTTCAGACATATCTCTCCTCAACTTAAATTTTTTACATTGAGGATAAGGTAAATCAAGAGTAGCATATAGAAACTGAAATATCAGTCAGGAAAAGAGTAATAGGTAAGTAACAATAATGCAGGAAGAACGGGGAGAACCAGACACTGTAGGTTAAGACAGCAAGATCCAAGTCCAAGAAGACAGAAGGTCAGTGACATCTTTCAAACACCCTCTGCATCAGATCTAGGAAAAACAGTGTTGTTGCACAGGCCAAGTGCTAGCCGTGAAATCTGTTTTGGGGAATATGAACTTTACTCTGATATCCTTGTCTTTGCTCTAATAAGGACTACTAAAACAGCAACAAATATCTAAGGTTAATTATATCTGCAAAAAAATCACTTGAAAGGTGAAAAAATATGGGATGCAGCACAGAACTAAATAAAAAAGCGGTATGAAGAACCCAGAATGATATTTATCTTCACAATGAAGCAGAAAGGACAGCAGATATGTACAGAACACTCAAAGTTCTTCATATTGTTTGGATTTAATTGGAATGTAAGTATTTTATAGATTTTGAAGGAGAAAAATTGTATAATGATGCAGATGAGTATTCCATAAGAATAAAGAGGGGATAAAACAGATCATAGCAGTAAAATTTTAGAATATGTTTTCTGTTCATTTTGACTGAATCTACTGCTCATGACAATTTCATCCTACCTGCCTTCAAACAATGCAGTGTAAGGGATATAAGAAGAGAATAAATGGAATGTAATATGGTAAATTCCACAATAAAAAAATTAACAAAATACTGTGTTAGCATAAATGGAAAATCCTTTTCCTGGTATTCAGTTGACATCACCTAACTTTTTATAGGTCAGAGGAATTATCCTTTAACTGTTCATACTCAAATATGGACAAGGTACCAGTTGGCCATTCCAAAGTTGAAAAATCAATTGGGCCTAAATAAGTGTTCTGCCAGTCAATAGTATAGTCTATATCATATTGGAAAAAAGCCAATTAGAAATTTTAAGATAACAGCATGTAGTTGGTCAGGGGTGAATTGATTGCCTCTTCCTTAAAAAAGCATTTGTATAATTTGATATTGGAATTCGTTATTTGAAAATAATTACATTGAGAATAGAATGATTTCAGGATAAATCTGAACTTATTTTAACTAATTATAATTTAGATATTCTTTATTTAAATTTATTTTTCTTTTTGAGCAATAAGGTCAAATTTCATTAGTGATTATTCTCTTTTAAATATAAAGTTGGCTTTCATAAAATTGGCATTTTATCAGTAAAAATAAATCTGCTTTTAATATTAAAAATCATAGCAACATTTCCAGAAAATTAAGGTTACAGGTATTCAACTTTAATTCTTTGATTCAGATGCAAGGATATAATTCTTTATTAGCAGAACAAGAAAAACTTGATGGGCTGCACGTTGCCAATTAGAAACATTACTGAATTCCAGCACACAGACTTCTGTTCTTTAGTGCTTTTCCAGAATATAGCAGTGACAATATAATTGGGCTAAGGTCTAAATCAAACCATAATGTACCCATCTGCATTGATGATGACTGCCTTTTTATTCCACTTAGTGCCATGGTAATAGGGTGACTTAGTAGACTATCAACAATGCTTGAAATGGGACAGGTATTGAAAGTATGGTGTGGTCACACCTTCCTTAGATGTCACTAAAATCTATATTGCCTTTC
The DNA here is from genome assembly GCA_004024925.1 of Scalopus aquaticus. NCBI lineage: Eukaryota > Metazoa > Chordata > Mammalia > Eulipotyphla > Talpidae > Scalopus > Scalopus aquaticus. The sequence goes on along the minus strand of PVIJ01002551.1, from coordinate 107,289 downwards.
TACCTTCCTTTCATCAGCAGCACAACAGTAAAACACACACACACACACACACACACACACACACACACACACACGCACCCCATTATGGATTGAATTGTATACCTCAAAATTCTATCTTGAAGTCTTAAGCCACGATGTGACTATTTTGGGAGACAGGGTCTATAAGAAGACAACAAAGGTTAAGTGACATCATAAGGGTGAAATCTTAATCCAATAGGGCAGGTGTCCTTGTAAGAGGAAGAGACACCAAATACATCTCCATGGCTCCCTCTCTCTCCTTTATCCTCCCTGCCCAAAGGAGGAAAGGTCCTGTAAGGTCACAGTAAAAAGATGACTACAAGTCAGAAGAGAGGTCTCACTAGAAACTGACTCTGATAACAGCTTTATATTAGATATCCATTCTCAAGAACTTTGAAAAAATAAATTTTTATTGTTTCCAATACCCAGTCTATGCTACAGTGTTTAGAGCATGTAGGAATAACATCTGTCTCTACTGCTATCTGTATATAATGAAATGACACCTATATATTTTTCTTTCTTTAATTTCTTCAAGTTGAAGAATTGGGGTAAATTTATTCAGTTTAGCTCCTTAAAATATGGCTTATTTAGAGAAGATAGTAGGTAAATTATTAACTTGCTAGCTTTCCCATTTGTAATGGGGATAAAGAAAAGACCTAGAAATGAAGAAAAGACTTAAAAAGCTTTAAAAATCATTAAAAGTATTCACAACCCTATAGACTGAGTTTTGTGAAATCAAAGAAGCTATACCTACTTTTCATGAGGCAAAAGTAGCAGTTGTTTTTTCAGTCTTTACATGGTGCTATTGTATTTCAGAGTGTTTTGAATTTCATTATGAAATTCAGTCATTTAAATAATCATTTGTCCTTGAAATTAAAGTTAGACCCATATAAAACCTTTCAGAATGCCTGATTCACTAGCTATCAAAATATAAAATTAAAACAGAAAAAGGTCTGTACTCAAATAGAAAATGTACATGATTGCAAGACAATCTAAAATCAATTGATTAATTAATCAGTGCTTTAATGACTTTTATTGTACCAGGATATTTGTCCTTAGGTTTGTTCATCACAGTAGTACTAACTAGTACTATAATTTTGGAAAGAGTACCAAGTCCATCTCTGTCACTTAATGGAAGTAAGTCTTTATGAGCTTAGCCTATTCTATAGTCAGTAATTAAATTTAAGAAAATATGTCAATTATAAATTCATTACTGCCCTTGACATGATTACTATAGAATTATAAAGGCACTTATTCTGAACTTATAGGGCAGTCACATAAGCTAGGAATATTTTTATTTCTGATTATTATTTTTTTTTTTGCATATGTGGTGTTAATGAACATCAACTAAACTAAAATACATCAAAATGTTAAAGAAAGAATAGTAACGAGTATTTACAATAACAATACCTGAGGCAGAGACAGATTTTTATTTTTTTATTGTGCTAACACTTTATAGTTTCTTTATAATTTTGTACTGTTGCATGTGAAACACAGTTGTAATTATGTTTGTTACACTAAACATTTTATCTTAGCAATCATCTTCATAGTTATAACTTTCAAGGTAATCATAACATTGACAATGAAAAAGGTGTATTAGATTGCCAATTTAGTGAGACAAAATGAAGAAAAAATACATTTGTAATTTTTGTTATGTCTTAATAATGTGGCAATGGATAACTTTATTTTTTTTAATTTTTTTTAAAGATTTATTGTTTTAATTTATACATACAAGTTGGGGTACAGGCCAGAGGCGTGGGGTGGCGAGAGGGTTCACCAGAGATAGAGAGGGGAGCAGAACAGGCAGATTAGAAATACACTGCTGAGGGGAGCAGCGGGCAAAGCAGGAGAGGTCTGCCGCACCATGTGGGATTCTCCCAGGCCGGGCGTCGAACTCGCGTCACCACTGCCAAGAGCTCCACAGCGCAGCGGTTAAGCCACCAGGGTCTGCCACCAGGGAGACCCTGCAATGGATAACTTTAGATAATGTTTTTCATTTATTTATTTTGAAAAAAATTGTTACAAAGAAATTGGGGTGAAATTTTATGGCTATATCTATGACTGAGAAACATTTTATCAAACTGATTTTCAAAAGAGTTTCAGCTTACATTACCAATTGATAGACTGACCAATTCAGCAATGATCTTACCTACTTTAATTGTCATAATCTTTAATCATAAACTAATATGCATCAATGACTATGCTTTAGAGTTCAAATTTAATTTGGTCTATATATTTGGATTGTTTATCTTTCTAAAATTTTCTGTGAATAAGATGTGTATTATTATATAAAGTCATAGGTAAAGCAGGAAGCAATTCATAGAGTGATTTTGAAAATAAGCTATTAAATTAAGAAAGTAGAGTAGCGTGAGAAGAGAGTACACAAAACATTATGTCATAATGTTGGATTTGGCTTATAGAAAATTTTATAAGGAACTTTTTAATAAATTAAAGTACCAAAAGAGTACAAAGGAAAAGAACATTATTAGTGTAGTATAAGACTTATTTCTTCTGGAAAATCTCAGTGAATATATATCATTCATAAAGAGAAAGCAGCACTTCTAATAATGTAATGTCCAGATAGTTTAACTAAATTTATATACATATGTGTGTGTACACCATCTATATTATACATATGTGTGTGTGTGTATATCTATCTATCTATCTATCTATCTATATATATATATATATATTTTTTTTTTTTTACAGTGTTGGATCCTAGATGGATGCTTTTTATTCTGTGTTTCATTTCCTTATGCCCCTTGGTTGGCTGTTATTTGTGCTTCATACTTACAGAGTTTTAAAAATGATTAATTGTAAGATATAATTTGAGAGTATACATCACTCTGAAAGAACCAAAGAAGCACCATCACATAATTTGAAATATGCTTTTGATTAAAGCATTCAAGGTCACTGTCAGAATTAAAATAATATTTAAAAAGAATTAAATACTATGAAGTTGGATTAAAAAATTAAGCCATGTTACCTTAGCTCATGTAGCTTTTGTTTTATTTATTAGTCTTTTCAAGAAATGGACCTTTAACCATGTAGGTTTTGATGCTGTAAATGACCAAAATCACTAACCTTTTCAGAGGGAAATCTTGAGAGAATGCCTTGATGAGTAGCTCAAAGAGCAGTAGGAATACAGTAGATTCATTTGAAAGATGACAAGAAAAGAAAAGTGAAAGAGGGGCCTGCCTGGTGGCGCAGTGGTTAAGCGCTGCACTGTGGAGCTGTCAGCAGCAGCAATGCGAGTTCACTGCGTGGGGGAGATATCCACATGACGCAGCAGACCTCTCCTGCCTCACCGGTGCTCCCCTCAGCAGTGTATTTCAGTAGATCCGCCTGTTCTGCTCCCTACTCTGTCTCTGGTGAACCCTCTCGCTGCCCCATGCCTTTGGCCTGTGCCCCAGCTTGTATGCATAAATAAATATTTAAAAATAATTGTTTAAAAAAAAGAAAGAAAAGTGAAAGAGAGGGGGAGGAAAAAAGAGAGGGAGTAAGGGGAAGAGAGACAAAGAGAGGGAGGAGGAGAATGGAAGAGAGAAAGAGGGAGAGAGGAAGGGAGGAAAAGAGGAAGGGGGGGAGATGATAGGATGCTGCTGATCTAAAATCTAAAAATCAGCAACCAAATGGCCTCTGGCAGTAACCTTACATGTATTAAAACACAGCTGAGAGGTAAATAAATAAACAAACACATACAAATAGTATTGTTTCAAATATATAAAATATTTAAATATCTGCAAAAATATTAAAGACCCCGATATAGTTCATGTATAAAACAGGCACTACATTGTTTTTCTTCTTTCTCTTTTGATGTCTCTATACTATTAAGGTCAAATCAAGTGAGACCTTGCTAATTTCTCATAGTCCTTCTGGAAATGAGTTAGTATTATCATTTTTAGCAATTATATTAATCAATAGACTTGTAGATTCTAGAAGGCAAAGAAATCATTTAAATCAGATTGTATCCCTTGCTCATAACTCAGTTCCTTAAACACTATAAAGTATAAATGCTTTTGATGTATAAGTGAAAACATTAATATACAGTAGTAATGTCATTAGTAGTATAGGAAGGCAGTTTATTTTAGGTTTCAAAGGTAAGAAAAATATTGGTAAGTAGGATATTTACTCTATAGTATATTATTTCAACAATAAAGCACTAAATTCCCTTTTTCTCTCTTTGTTATACTGAAGTATTTTACTTGACATTGACTAATGGTGAACATGGTTTGAGGCCTGAAGATAAAATCTATGTCCTTGATAGCTTCGGGTGATTTGGTATTTCCTCTAAGAAGCAGATCTTATAGCCTATAAGACAAATTCCAATGGGAATGAATTTAATCCAAACCTAAAAGCATTTATTAGGTCACTGGGGGGTGATTTAGTACTATATCATTATTTATTTTTAGAGAAATGCTCATAATACCTAAAACTGACATCATGTTAGTGAGAGGTATTTACAGAATTTCTAGGGTAGGAACATTGTTATAGATGAGTAATGTCAGAAGTATGTGTACTCAGATTTTGATGGGCACTGGGTTATAAGTAACAAAACTAGAAGATGAAATAAAAAGGGGCACTGGAAGGTTTTTCTCTAAGATCACATTCCAGTATGATTCTGTAGTGAAAATGACTGACAAAATGGAGGAATTCATCACAAAGAGTATTATTAGCAAAATGACTTGTATTTTATTCTCTTAAAGGATATGCGTATTTACTCTCTTAAAGGATATGCTTGTTCTATTAAAATACTGAATGCAGTGAAATTTTGGTTGCTGTATATCAAGAACAAAAATTAGAAATACTGTAGAGAAAAAGCAATATGATAAGAAGTCTTCTGTTTGGGGGAAAGATAGACCTGTTTATGTAAATATGGGGGAAATATTCACCTATAGTATATTGTACACACAGGTATAAATAATAATGTAGTTCTAAAAATCCACCAATTTAATTTCAACCAAAGGTAGCTTGAGTCACAGACATGTTCATTGTTTTATGAAGGGGGTGGGGGTAGAGAATTTTTTTTCAGTATCTGTGGAGGAACTTTTTATTCTTGGCAAAAGAGAATAATATAGTTCTGACCAGCTGACAGGAATGAGAGGTGGAAAAGAGTACTGGACTAAATTTTATCAGTTCAAGGGCAAAGATATATCATATATAATTTCAGAGCTAAGAAATTTTAAAGTATTTTCATTTTTTAAAAATAATTATAATCATGACATGCGACAGAATTCCCTCTGCTCTATATTTACTCTCTTTAAAGGTTTTTTAAATAAAGCATCTGCCACATTTCTCTATATATTAGGCTTTGTCACAGCGTATTACGCCTTTTTTTATCATGAACTATACAAAATATCTAGCCTACGTGTACATCCATAATATTTGTGTAACGAAAGAGATAGCAGAATACATTATGCAATTTGGGCAACTGTACCCAAAGAATATTGTGGTGGGGAATAACAGGATAGGGAATGTTTATATACATGTTTAAAATAAACAGTTGGAAGTGAGTCACAAATGTGGTATAATTGTGAAGTTCTATGATAGATAGGACCTATTGTTTCTGTGGGGGTACTTTACATATGGTGATGATTTCTGAAAGAATTTGAATATATACAGTAGGAGTGATTATATTTGAGAATCTGGATGCCCAAAATACAAGAAATTGCATGGATAATTTATCAAAGATTAATATTTTTAGTGTGTATAATAATTAGCTAGTAGTTTGAAAGGAAGTAAAGATACGGAAAAATAGTGAGAATTAAGATTTCAATATATAGTCCTGTTATAAGTGAAACCATTCGATATTTTTCTCTTTCTTTCTGGCTTATTTCACTGAGTAGGATCCCCTCTAATTCCATCCATGTTGCTGCAAATTGCATATGTTTATCTTCTTTCCATGATGAATAGTATTCCATTGTGTATATGTACCACATCTTCTTGATCCAATCATCTATTTTTGGACATCTGGGTTGCTTCCATACCTTTGCTATTGTGAACAGTGTCGCAATGAACATACAGGTGCATGTATCCTTTCGGATTAGTGTTTTTGTAGCCTTTGGGTAAATTCCCAAAAGTGGTATTGCTAGGTCGTATGGAAGCTCCATGTTTAGCAGTTTGAGGAATCGCCATACAGCTTTCCATAGTGGTTGGACCAGTTCACATTCCCACCAGCAGTGTAGAAGAGTTCCTTTTTCTCCACATCCTTTCCAGCATTTGTTGTTGCCTGTATTTTTAATGTGTGCCATCCTCTCAGGTGTGAGGTGGTATCTCATAGTGG
>PVIJ01002551.1:0-100888 GCA_004024925.1 Scalopus aquaticus | reverse complement strand
AATTGGTGGTGGGCTACTCAAGGAGAATACAAAATGTAAAAGACATAAATAACAATAAAAATATATATTTAAAAAAAAGATTTCAATATAAAAGGGCTTAGTAAGGGAACACTGAATAAACAGTGATCAAATGGAGACAAACAGATTTAGTAAGTTCATGCATAATTGAATCATAGCTGTGAACAAGTACACCTTAAGCAAAATGAAATGAGAGATATAATGCTTTGGCCATACCAGAAAAGCTCACTTTCAGACAAAATGTTTATTTAGAAAAATAAAAATTACCTTTTGGCTGTTTTGTATTGCAGAATAGAAAGGAACCACTTTGAAAAAATTAAATGGGAATTTAAGTGTGAACAATTTTCCCCAAAGGACTTACACATCTTAAGGAATCTTTTTATAACCTGTAGTCATCCAGAAATATTTGAGACTGGGATCTCATCCAATTTCTGGGTCAATGTTGTACAAAGTACCTGTATTATCCTGAAGATATATGAGAACCCATAAGCACATCTGAAGCATAGAATATGGGACAATATATTTCACTCAAGTCACAAATAAAATATGGATATAGAATATCTATCTAGCCCTGTTGCTATTTGAGGATGGCTTTATTTGAGTTTTAAAAAAATATTCAATCTTACTTTCTGATATTGGACCACAAAAAATTTTTAATTAAAAAATATAATCTTTGCATTTACAAATCCACACAGTATCAGTTAATGGCACTCTAAGTCTACCATATCAACTAAATATCAACTAAATCAACTAAATACTTGAAAACAAACACTGCAATTGGTTACTAGGTGCTTATATTAATTTTAAAACATTATGTTTGTTAGCATTAATTGAAAAATAAAAACAAGCAAGCAACTGCAAATCTTATGGATGGTACTCTAAAAGAGGATGTAAGCACAGGGACAGAGGGACCCAGGAGGGAGGAAAAAAGGGAGGAGAAGGAAAAGTGGCAGGCCAGTCCCAGAGAGAGAGAGAGACAGAGAGAGAGAGAGAGAGAGAGAGAGAGAGAAGAGGAGGAGGAGGAGGAGGAGGGGGAGGGGAGAGGGGAGGAGGAGGACAAGGAGGAAGAGGGAAGGAGGCCCCTGAAGAGAACAGCAAAAGACGATGATGATGCCAGCCCCCAGAAGAAAGATGACAGTTCCAGACTTCAAAGAGAGAAAGAAGTCTGTTCCTGGCCTCCAAGGAAGAAAGAACAAAAGAAACATCCAGCAGCCACCCTCCAAGGAAGAAGAGAAACTGAAGGACTCTGCAGAGACTGGGCCTCCGGTCCTGTCTCTGACCCGGCCTGAAAGTAGTACCAGAGGCCCTGGGCCCGGTGTCTTAAAGAGCTGTTTGTTGGTGTAACCCAACATCTCACAAAGAGCTGTTAAGACTGGGTGCCTCTGACACCGCTTCTGAGGGACCGGTAGTGATGATCACTACTGGTCAGTGCTGTCCAGCACTCCTGGTGACCGGTGGCAACCATCACTGATGTTTTCTGGGTAAGGTAGCCACCACTTGTGGATGTAGTAAGCTATTTGTTTCCCCAGTTTGTAAAATAAAAGCCCATGTTTGTTGTTGTTCCTGTAGCCTGAGGTCTCTTGCAATTGTGCCTCTTATCGGGCATTGTTCTTTGTTGTTTTTAGTCTGTTGGCCTTTTGGGGCTTTTTGGTGGCTCTTGCCTCAGAGCTGGGAAGTTTTGACCTGTCCGTCTCGCTTTCAGTTGGCACCCCAGATGGAAATTGAACCCACAATCTTATTTTTAGTGAAAATATCTAGATAAGCTAGAATTGCTGTATAGGGGGCCATACATGAAAGTTGTTAAGGTGTTTTCTGAAGCAGTAAAATTGTTTCTGTTAAGTATTTTAGTTTCTGCTGGCGCATGTAAATACTATATCTAAACTGATTAAATTTTTAGTTCATATCTGTTACATTTTATTTGTTCGCTCAATTATTTCAAATTTGTTATGGAAAACATCCTTCTTTTGTGCTAAGACAGTATAGGAAGTAGACATCTCTGGAGTGAAGACCAATTTTGAACTCAGCTAAAGATCAAAGTTCTTAACTTCTGATTGGTCTAAATGACAATTCTGGTAAAATGAAATTAGTCATCCATTATTTAGAACTTTCATTCAGATGTGTTTACTTTTACTTGACTTGCCCTACATGATTGCAATAATGGAGTGTGATTGTAAAGCCTACTGTGATTATTATGGAGTTTAATAAATTATAAAATTAAATATACAAATAAGTTTTAAATAGCCTGAAATTACACATAAATTAAAATGTATTATAGGTAGCCTAATAAATGGCACACATACATAAATATATATGAAATTAATTCACATATATGTATGTATGTGTGTGTATGATATATGTGATGAATTGACTTACTCCTTTTCACAATTCTGTTGGAAATCCTAGCAAGTGCAATAAAGAAAGAAAAAGTTACATAAATTGGAAACAGAACAATGAAACTGTCTTTATTGGCTTAATAATCTATGTAGAAATTCACAAAGAATGTGAAAAGAAAAACATTTCTATAATAAGTAGGTTTATCAACATGGTAGATTGTTTTACTTTATACCAAGATGGACATTTAAAATGTCAAAGCAAAAATCAATAGTATGCATATAAGAACTCAAAAAGCACGTACTTAGGTATAAACCTAACATGAGTTCTGCAGATTTATATCTAGGAAACTATGAGCATTAATGAAGTTTCAAATAAACAGAGATAATGAATGGTTATCATTTGGAAGAATCAGTACTGCTAAACTGTGAAGTGATCTTAATTAGATCTATATATTCAATGCATTTCTAGCAAAAATCCCATAAAAGATACACACACACACACACACACACACACACACACAACACCATACTTATTACTCCATACATATATATATATACATATATATATATATATGTACACATACACTACCATACTTATTACTCCTATGTATTTATCCAGCAGATATGAAAATTTATGTCCACACATAAAGTTGGAAATATATTTTTGGAAAAGTTGTAACCATAATTGTTCCAAACTGAAGCAACCAACATTTCATTTTATAGATCGTGTATGTATAAACTGTGGTACAACTGTATCATAGAATATTGTTCAGTGATTCAAAGGAATGAGCTATTCCTTCATGTAAGAACATGAATGATTCTTAAATGCATATTGCTAAGGGGAAGAAACTGGACTGAAATGCCACGTACTGTATGATCTCCCTCATATTGCTTGCTGTAAAAAGAAAAAGTTTAGGTACAGAATATAGGATAGTGGTTGCCAAGGGTTTATGAAGCCTGAGAACAGGAGTTTCTGACTAGATTGGTGGAACTAATACATGATACAGGAGTGGTAAATATTTAACTGTGCATTTGTCAGTATCAATAAAAATTTACAGTAGAGAGAGTGAACATTAACATATACAATTTTAAAAGATCACATCAGGTGTCAATAGATTCTGGAAAGGAAGATAGACTATGACAACAGAATCTACCAGGTTGCAAATGTTAACATAAACTCACTGAAGGAGTAGGTGAAAAGGTACCAACTTAACTAACTTTGGAAAACTATGTTTGACAGGCAACTTGAAGACTTAAGACCAAAGAAACTGTCTCTAGAAATCCTGTATTCTAGTTGGCAAATTTGTTCTTTCAAAACAAAACTCAAAGACCTTACAGAGGCCCTATTATTTATTCACAGCTACCTCTTCTCTGAAGTCATCTCCTATTTTATCCATTATGCATTCTACTCTAGCCCTGTCAGTATTCTGAATTTACTTTATGAACAAATTGTGAGATCAGTACCTGTTATAACTCTGGGATCTAAATTTTGCTCCAATGTTTTGTGCTCTTGACTCAATTTTCTGATATTTCCACTTACCTCGGATCTTCTAACTTTGAATCCCCACAACTCTGCTCCTTCAAAACTGGGCTGAGCCTCTAGCAATTTAACCATTTCCTTCTTTATGGGAATAGTGTGATTATAGGTACCCAGTTCATATTTAACGTCTACTTCCTATTTCTAGTTATTTTCTGCCATCTACAACTTTTGTATTCTTAAATTTCAATTCATTTGGAACAAGTTTCTATTTAAAACTTTATCCTATTTTTTAGCATTTTAATTGTCATACAGCAAGTAGTGCATGTTTTATTGAACTGAGTTATTTAAAGTTGCATTTGAATATTTTAAAGAATTTCAAGTATGTGATCTTTAAATATTGTGAGTTTTGTATAGTATTTAAGTATCACAAACCTTACATATTTTTTCTTTTTCTATATCAATAAATACATTTTCATGAAATTTTTAAAAAAGTATAATATAGAAATACTTTGGTATTGAAAATTAATAATACAAGTTCATTTCTCTATCATAGAGTATTATTTAGTCAATATTTGAGTATATGAAGTGTTAAAAATATAAGCATATCTAAGCTTCAAATATCGAATACACTTTCCATTTTCCTTCCCTACATGTAGGTAAAATCAACAAAATAACTGGATCTTGTGGGAACTTGATATAAATTCAGAATTTATGAATAGAAACTGAAGTATAAAGGTGCCTAGTAATAACTTCAGAAGAAGTAATTCTTTTACATCAAACTAAATAAATAAAAGTGAAGTCACACTGCTAATAGGATATTGGGTGTTGCTAGACTAGAAAATAAAACTATGAATTCTCCTTAGCAATTCCTTGAAACAGTCTTACATGCATCCACTTATTATCTCAAGTGAAAAATCATAAATGACAATTATATGTGTCTTATCAAATACTCCCTTTTATTTCAAGAATCATGCTTTTCATTTTGTCAGACAACATTGTATCTATTATTATACTTAAAAAGGATCATTCTAGGGTAGAAAGAAAACAAGCAAAAACATAACTTTTATGAAAATGAGAAGTTTTAAATATGCTGACTTATCCAAAACTTCATCTCTGAAACACATATGAACGTGTACAAAAAATGATGCTTAGACTAACATTATGTGTGTCTGTAGGGAGGCAATGGTATGGATACCATTTTATTAGAACTTAATATTTTCCACTACAGTTGATAGTTATACATGTACTAACATTTTTAAATTACATCTATAAGCCTAAAACCAAAACTCCCAAATAAAGAGAATAATATTTCTTTATTGCACATATATTGCAAACACATTAGACCTGTAAAGCACATAGTTCTATGGGTTTTAAAAGAGGTGCTCAGAAGTCATTGTTTGTGACTGGATTTACTGTGTCAACATTACAAAGTGTTTATAAAACCACTGTTAAATAACAAAATTCCAAATGAGTCAATCTTTCATTGAATCTGTGCTCCTGGGTTACAAACTTCACAAGTGTTTCTAAGTAACCGTTACATATTCCTACTCTAGTCAGTCTCTGTCCCATTGCTTTCTTTGTCATCAGAAGTCCAACAGCCTTAAAACATTTTCTCATAGTTTTAGTGATAACCACACCCAATTTCACTAAGAAAACAGAAGTAATAATAGAACAATTTAACTTATGCAGCTCAAATTTATCAGTTCACTTACATATTACCTAACAATTCTGCCTTTATTTCAGTTTCATTAGAAGTTTGAAATCTTGAGTTGTAGGACCTCATCCTTCCTGTCAATTAATTGTTAGAGGAGACTGTAATGAGCTGCTATACTCCATTATCAGTTTTCTCTTTTGTGTGAACATTTCTGAAGACCTACTAAATGTGATACAACTTGATGCAAGATTCAACTCTCTCTAGTTACTTATCCTTTTTATTCTGTGCCATAGCAGAACTACTCAGGAAAGTATAAAGTATTTCATACTCTCTTTCTTTACATACTCATATTTAGACTTTTTAGCACAGCTAATCAGTCAGTGATTTTTAAGAGTTATGTTGCTCACCTAATATTTACTGTGTACTCTGTGTTAGCACAAGATAGCCATGAACAAGATGTCTGTGCCTTCATGGAAATTACTTTGTTGGTGGGAAAAGCAAACTCACAGAACTCTCATATTCACAGATCATGAGACTCTACTGCCTAAAATCTCTACAAATGCTTCATAATTTAAATCTGAGAAATTAGGAGATAGTTTATAATGGAAGGAAAGGCAGAAAATACGTAGAGAAGAGCTAACAACTCACATTAATGTACAATTTGTTGGGAGGCTTCAGAGAACATAAAATCCAATGGTGCTGCATTAGTTTCTGAATTATATTTGAGTTCCAGCTCAAATGAGTGACTGCTTTACTTGAGTTTCTTTCTGTTGTAAGTGATCTAGTTTAACATGTGAAGGCTAGTTTCACAGCTAAGCCATCATTTTTCTTTATTATCTTCCATCTGTTACAATTAGTCTCCTCACTGCATAACTGAATTTTCACCCCTCAAGATACCCTTTATCTACCACAATGTGGCCTTAATCTTGTTATGAGTGTTTTGGTAAACTTCAAAACATGCTGCCATTACTTATATATCTAAGTTAATGGTGACAGTTAAACTATAGGTTTCTGTATGGTCAATTGGTACAAATAGGCAATATGGATATCCTGCGTGAAAATGTTGTTACAGAAATGTGACTTGTGTGCATGTGTGCATAACTTATATATTTTGAAGTGATGAGTGTTTTTCCCAGAGCAGAGCTAATTTTTACATAGCACAAAAATAAGGGTTTTGACCATATGTGCAAATTAACTTACTTTCTGAAAACCTTTACTTGTGAGACAGTTGACATGATCTAATTGATAAAAAGGAAAGTTTTGCAAAATTTCCTGTGACCCAATTTTTCCTGTGAGCATGCAGAGCACTTCCCAGCTAATTTGACTGTTAGAATGATATTACTTGATCAAAGTCATCTCCCTTCAATATTGTTATGTTGAAATATTGTGTGAAATCTCTGCTTTCACAAACCTGCAAAACTTAATAAATGTGTGAATATGAAATACCATCTGAATGATTCCATTTAGGAGATTCATTTCAATTTCACTTGTAAAAGAGGTTTTTATATTGTTCAACTGTTATGAAGGACTGTTCAGTGTGCGGGGATCCCCGGCTCCAGGTCCCAGGCCCCCTACCTTTAGCTCTCTCCTGGCAGAAGCATGCTGGTCTTTGCTCCCACCTCCTCTGCTGGACAGCAAGGTCCACTAGCAGTAGGTTCTGGGGCACCATCAAGGGGGAATGTGACCCAGAGCTAAGCTCAGGGGCAGTCATTCTGTAAAAACCAACTTAAAAAAGGAAATCAGATAAATTTTATAGTCTAGGGATCTGAAGACACACTGACCTAAACTCACTTCTATTTACTTAATACAGACACTAAACCATGTAACATATCCACTTTGTTTATGTCAAATTACCACAGTCAATAAAATGGTCAGTACCATGGTCAGCAGCCATGCCCCTCCACCCCCAGGCCCAGAATAGGCCTCCTATCACCCTGGTATGGGAGCTAGACATCAATCAAGGGTCCATGAGCCTCAGGAGATTTATCAACATTAGGTAAAGAATGTAGCTTGTTTTGCTTTTGAGCAATGAGGGCCCTGAAGTCTAAGAGAAGCATCTGTTCTTGCCCAAGTGAATATAACCTCGTGAATTCTCCATGTGCATGTTGTTTTAATTACTCATCCAGCCCAGGAAGAATTCAGAAGGGTACGGGATTATTTCTTTTGTGCTCCAACAATAGTCTTAAAAGTCCAGTTTTATGAAAGTTAAAATGAGCTCTTAGTTACTCAATCAACATGCTCATATACAACAAATTATATTATTTGAAATAACAGCTTTTCACATGCTTCTAATAATATTCTCAACATGTGAATATTAAGTTGTTGATATCAACCTTGCCCATCTTATTTTTCTGCATTCAAGTTTATGAAATTTATTCATTTTCCCTATTATAAAAATTTTGGTTAGAAAGCACAGAATGAAGATTGCATCATTTTTTTTTTTTTCAGCATCTCTTGAGGTTATACCTGAAATCCCTGAAAATAAAGTGTTCATGGATATGTGGCTGAGCCGGAGTGAGCCCAACCTCAACCTGAAACTCACATGACCTCTACCTAAACCTTCAACTTAGCAGTTCAATGTGTCATACTCCACAGGGCCATAGTAATGGGGAGCTTAATGTTGAAGAAGGGCACCTTTGGGCCATTTTAAACTGATAACATAGAAGAGAGCAACTATTCTGGGAAGGTCATCCAAGATCCTGTGGTTGACTGTCTCTAGACTGCCTGATGCTTTCCTGGCCCTGAGAATGAGGAAATCCTCCTCACGCCCCACACCTTACATTCATTTCCTCCATATATAGCCTTCCTTTATTCACTCCTGGAGGAGATGAATCCTTTAAAATGCTAACTGTTATTCTCCTGTGGTGGTGCCACATGTTAATAAAGGGCTTCCTCTGTGAAAACAATCTCATGTTTCAGAGTCCAACTTACTGAACATAAGCAATATGACCTCACTAGTTTGGTAAGTCACCAATAATTTAGCTGCTAATATAATGATTTTATTTGGCTTAAAATCCAAATTTAAAGGTTCGCATTACTGAATTTAATAAAATGTTAGGAACCTACATATCTATAATAAATGTGGCATTTATAACACAGAAAATTGTACTTTAAGATATTTTTTCCATTTGATTTAGAAATGGTGACACTCCTTTCCCCACACATCACTCACTATGAAAACTGTATTATCAAAATGAATCAGCTATTCCATGGGAAATCATAGATGTGCTGCTGTGGGCTTCATTTGGGACTAGACTAAAAGAAATAACCAGTGTGTAAAAATATCTATAACTTTTGGAGGTTTTCAGTACTGAGAAAAAAAGCAATCATATTTTTAACAGATTTTAATTCAACTCCTTCAATGTTCTGAGTATTACTACTTTGGGTAATGTGGGTAATTTTTTCCTTTGTATTTCTCTAATAAATTCCCTAATGAGACTTTTCACCTTTCAGAATTTATTTAATGAGAAATATTAATCCTAAATTAAAGGATTAAATAAGAGAGCAACAATAATAAAAAGTTTTCTTATTTAAATATACTATTTACATTTTAAAAAAACAACTGCAAGCTGAGAAAATTATGCCATTTACTTGGAAATAAACTGAACACTGTTTTTCAAACCTGCTTAAAAAATCACTAAATGCAGATTATTCTTAGATAAGGTATGCTAAAAGCTGAAACTGATAAAATACTCAGAAGTGATTCTGAAGGTATAAGTCAAATGCTTTGTAACCATTTATCAGATTTTCAGTCATCTTGCTACATGTAACAGAGATTTTGAAAACTAATGTAATTTTTTTTTTAGATAACTGCAAGCAAGAGTCATATATTAGCTTAAGCCTTATTAAAATGACCAGTGGATTTTAGCTCTAATCAAATATCTTGCCTTAAGTACATTTTGGGGGAATTCTAAATCCTAGATTTTGAGTAAACCCCACACTATTATGTAAACAAGCCTCTGATTATCAGTGATAACTGGTTCATGTCACATATCTTTTAATTTCTGTCTTCTTAATTCCAGTATTCCTTCCATTTGAATACTTTTAATTGATTACTGATAAATATTTCTTGATATATATGAGCTTTAAGAATCACAAGAGAAAAACAGATAAATTGTGAGTATTCTTGCCATATTTTTTTGTTGTCCTACTTATAACAATATACGTATGTTATATATAACATTCATTCTACTCTTAAGTCTGTTCTACACACTGGTAAAGAATCCTTACGACCTCTGT
Source organism: Scalopus aquaticus (assembly GCA_004024925.1). Classification (NCBI taxonomy): domain Eukaryota; kingdom Metazoa; phylum Chordata; class Mammalia; order Eulipotyphla; family Talpidae; genus Scalopus; species Scalopus aquaticus. The sequence continues at coordinate 91,164 of PVIJ01002551.1, read as the reverse complement.
AGGGAAACCAATATCTGTCACCCCAAAGCATGACTTTGGCAAGAGATTTATTGGTGTTTCTCTAAAGGCTAAATGGAAGTTGCTTTTGAAGTTTATGTCTGTCAGGGTATTCCAGGAAGACTCAGAAGTACCTTTGTTTTCCCCAGCAAATATCCTAATAGAATTTCATCCCTCTTTCTTTAAGTGGCATCTTAAGTCATATGGGTAAGTGACTCACGTTGTATTTCTTCCATGTATGCAAAAGGTATACATGGTACTATTAAACCTCCTTATGGGTTTGTCTCTTATGAGTATATCTGCTGATTATTTGATTACTTGCCAGCCTAGAAAAACCCAGAGGGGTGCAGGATGATTTCCTTTCTCCCAATACACTCAATGATTCTTGATTTCTGATATTTGCATCTTTGAATAATCATCTCTACTTTTAGCATAGGTGAGACATGTGGCTTACTTCTAACCAATAGAATGTGGCAAATATGATGTGCTATCAATCCTGTAATTATAGTTCATTGTAGAAGACTCCACCTTGATAGTAAATTTGCTTGTTGTTATGGATTAAATGACCATACTACAAAAATCTACAGGGAAAATAAAGAGGCTTCCAGTAGCTGAGCATGGCGATCAGCAAGAAACTAAAACCTTCATTCCTGCAGTCAAAAAGGAAATGAATGCTGCTAATAATCAGAGAGACTGGAAGAAATTCTTTCTTTTATTGAACCTCTGATAAGACCAGAGCATGTGCTGACATACGGATTGCAACCTGATGGGAACCTGAAGCAGAGACCTCAACCTAAATATGGACAGACTCTAACCCACATAAATAGAGAAAACAAATGTACATTATTTTAAGCTAAATGTGTGGAAATGTGTTACACAGCAATAGAAAACTCTTGTCAAGTTATGTATATTAAGCAAATTTCCAGTGACTCACCAAGTTGGCCACCAACATTTTACTGATGAGAAAAGCAAGGATCAAAGGGGCTAAATAAGTTATTCAATTTCTTATAGTTAGGAAATGTCCAAGTCAAAATCCTAAATAGAGGTTACTATTTCAGTATTACATACTGTTCTTGCATACCTACATACTTAACAACCTGCTATTTTCCTTTGCTAAGATATTGTTCCTAGAAACTTGACTAACCCAAACTGCAAATCCTTCTTTAGACACTGAATAAATTTTGCTTATGAAATATATTTGGCTTATATATATTATCTATGACACAAAAGTACAAGGTTGATTTTCTTATCATTGGAGTACAAGGGGAAATTCCCCTATCACATCTAGGTTCTACTAAGACTATATAGATGACTGAATTAACATTAGACAGATTAGAAAGAAAGAATGCAAAATTGTTAATATATGTGGAGAATTTACAAGATTGTAAATTCTAAAGTAAAATGGAGCTGACCAGGGATATAGATTCCATATATAAGGGCCTGGGACACCAAGGAGGGAGAATAGGGGAGATGTCACATAACAAAGAGATGACCTTATCCTTATACTCTGAAGGATAACTAAGAATTTATCAGTTAGAGAAGACATGTTCACTGAACATTTACACCTGGATTATACGCCACCCCAAGTATATTCTTCTAGTGCATAAAAAAAGGGAACAGTAAGTGAGTCTTTGATTAGGAAAAGGGGCAAAAAGACAAAGAGCTCTTTCTAGCCTCTCGAGGAGGTTCGCTGTTGTTAACAGCATTGTTTACACAATCTGCAGTCTCTGGCCTCCATCAATCACAGGCGCTCATACCAAGGTGACACTTATTGCAAGAGGTGTACTCAGTATTTTGAGAAAAGTCTATCTGACCCTTTTGTGGAGACCAACGCCACAGAATCCAGGTGACAAAATATGATTTAGTTTGAATATAACTAATTCAAATTATTAAAAGTAAACATATGGTTGCAACTGAGCTTTAATTAATAAATGTGAAAACACTGGATGACCTATGCAGCTCTCAGGTGGACTTCTCGCTCCATGTAGTCTTCCTCTACTAAGTCACGTATCTTAAACTGTTTTTACATAATATGAAAGCAGAAATATAATGCTTCTTCAGTCCTTGTTCAGAATTCACACAAAATTCATTTCTTGAATTTTATTGATCAAAGCAAGTCTCAAGGTCAATGAATATTATCCCCCATTTAATGGGAGGAACTGTAAATAATTTATGGCCATTTTAATTTTCCACCCAAATAATTCTGAACAGGACTCCAGAGCATATTAATGAGATAAAATGGGGTAGAACTAGCTCAGTACAGGAAGTGGTGAGAGAAAGGGTTTTCTAGACAGAATATAATAATAAGCATATAGCCTGAACACAGAAATTGAAGTTGCCTAATTTAGAATGACAAGAAAGATAACATGGTATACCATCTCTACAACATTAAAATAGTTATCTTGAATGTAAATGAATTATTATTATTTTTCACTGGTAGGAAAAAGAGAAAGTGCTTTAAACAGGTTGCATTACAAACAAATTAACAGAACTCTAAAATAATCTCTTAAGATCAATACCCCCTGGTGCATGTATACTGAATAATTCCAGGTACTATGAATTCGGTGGATTTTATTCCCCTGACAAAAACACTTTACATGTCACAGTGGACTTAAGAAAAAGATTTCCCTCAACCCTCAAATGTGGTCTAGAAGTCAGATATCCAAAGCATCAGAGTGACTCAGCAATGTAAGGAAATCTTCCCTGGTTTTGAAGACAAAGGAGACAATTCTTCCTTCCATAGGGAAACTGAGTTAAGCAACTGAATTATGGGAGCAATCTGAATAAACTTAAAACAACATAGGTCCAGAGGAGATGGTGCCTATGATATAAAAACACAAAAATTAAAGTACTAGGCAAATACATTTACTACTGCAAAGTATATGTTGAAATCTTTAACTTTGTTTCCAGAACCCAAGGCATTCATGGAGGAAACCTATGACTGCCTTGTAGTTGTTGAGAAAAACAACCCTCCTTTGATGCCAAAATGTCTAGTATGTGAAATCCTTTGCTAATTTGCACTTTCCCTAAATAACTATCCCTTCCCCAGACATCAGCATATAAAAACCCTTAGCATAAAAACCCTTAGTCCACCTTCTTCAGGGTGGAAGATTTGAACTTAGGCTTCTATTACCTCCATAATAAACAATTATCCCTCTTTCAGGGCCTCCCTGGTGGCGCAGCGGTTAAGTGCTGCGCTGTGGAGCTGTCGGCAGCAGCGACGCCAGTTTGAAGCCCAGCCAGGGAGATTCCCACATGGCGTGGAAGACCTCTCCTGCCTCACCCGCTGCTCCCCTCAGCAGTGTGTTTCCGTCCATCTGCACGTTCTGCTCCCCGCTCTGTCTCTGGTGAACCCTCTCGCCCCCCACACCTCTGGCCTGTACCCCAGCTTGTATGTATAAATAAATAAATCTTCAAAAAAAATAAATTAAAAAAAATAATCACCCCTCTTTCAAACAATTGGTGGTCAACAATCATGCAGTGTGTGAACCAACTTTAGTAATGCCTAGAAACCCTTGATTTCTACCTTATGAAATTCTGAGGAAAAAAACCTGGTCTGGCCTCCCTAGTGGCACAACAACGGGTTAAGCGCAGCGCTGTGAAGCTGTCTGGAGCCACTGCAGCGAGAGTTTGATACCCGGCCAGGGAGATTCCTACATGGTGCAGCAGACCTCTCCTGCCTCACCTGCTGCTCCTCTCAGCAGTGTGCTTCAGTAGATCTACCTGTTCTGCTCCTCACTCTGTCCCTGGTGGATAAGCTCACCACCCCACACCTCTGGCTTACACCCCAGCTTGTATACATAAATAAATAAATCTTTAACAAACAAAAACAAACATCCTGGTCTGCCATGCTCAGTGATCCAATTTCTGACCTATAGATTGTGATCTCATAAATTGGTGGTGTTTTCTGCTGCTAAATTTGTAACTTGTTATAGCAGCAATAGAAAGCTAATGTATCCAGAAAGGAGTATCACCAAATGATCATTCTTTGTTACCTTATTCTTCTACATAGTATGAAAATAATGTGGTTTTTTTTTAGACTGTAGAGTTAAATAATATGAGGTCTACTTTTTACATAATTCTTTGTCAATACTTACAGGCTGCAAGGCAAAATGTCTGGATTCCTAATAGATAACATCAGCTATTCCTAAATAGTATGTCAGTATTAATTTCACAGATCTTTTGCACAAATGTTAGTATTGATAAATTGATTTTTGCTCCTCATTCATTAAGTTTAAGAGACTATGTAACATGAATCGGTTTAAATTATGTGTGTGAACAATTGTTTCCAATAGTTATCAGTCATTCACAAGATGAATGTGACAATTTCACAATGCATACTTTGGATCTGCACAACGAAAAGACAAAGTCAAATACAGTCCAGGTGACTGTAAAAGGTTTCTGCTCCAAAAATACACTAAATATTTATATGCTCTTGAGCAGAATATTTTTCTTCCCAGAGCAATTATTGATCTGTGTCCTACTTTCTTCCAATAAACGATTTCACATTAAACTTAACTCAGTTCATGATTTTATCACACTACTGTCTAGATTTAAATGACTAGAATTTGTATTTACACATTTTCCCCAAGGTTCAATTAAAATTTAACTCTCAAATAAAACATATATTTATATCAATCTGAACTAGATTAAACTCCAAAATGATTATATTGGCTTTTAATGTTTACAAGTATTCCAAATATCCCATTACCATCACAATTTCATATTACATAATAATTTGACTTTAATTATGTGTAATATAGCATTATTTCATACTTTCTGTTTAATTATGCTAATACAGCATTATTGCATACTTTTTATGTTTGAGATATAAAAACTCGTTTATATCTTCCCTTTATTCATATAACAGAGATTTTATTCCTTCCATTTTTGCCTCAAGGAGCTTACATTACTAATGAGGGGAGCTTTAAAAATAAACTAATAAGAATAAAATAATTTCGAATAGTGAGGAATCCTATAAGAAAGTAGAATGGAAAAGAAAAGGTTTGGGCCTCCCCGGTGGCGCAGCGGTTAAGCGCTGCGCTGTGGAGCTGTCGGCAGCGGCGACGCGAGTTTGACGCCCGGCCGGGGAGAGTCCCACATGGTGTGGCAGACCTCTCCTGCCTCGCCCGCTGCTCCCCTCAGCAGTATATTTCTGATCTGCCTGTTCTGCTACCTGCTCTGTCTCTGGTGAACCCTCTCGCCGCCCCACAGCTCTGGCTTGTACCCCAGCTTGTATGTATAAATAAAAAATAAATCTTAAAAAAAAAAAAAAAAGAAAAGGTTCGAGAGAGGGTATTGATGGGCTATTTTGGATTGAATGATCAGTGAAAGACTCTTCAGGGTGTGGCTATATGAGGAAAGACCAAAATCATAAGAGAGAGGCAAAGCAAAGAAGATGAAAAAGAGGCTCAGAAACACATTACAGCAAATACAAACATCCTCAGCAAGTACAAGCTTAGAATTCTCAAGAAATAGGAGAAAAGATCAGCAAGGCTAGGATATGGTAAAAATGTCTTGAGATAAAGTAAGACATGTGATGTTCAACACAGTAGTGTGTCTCGTTTTCAGCAGTCTGCCCTCCCGTAAAAGATGAGGGTTTTTATAAAAAAGCACTATAGGTGCTCTCTTGTTTTCCACCCCATAATATTGAGTTTCATAAAACTTAATTTATCTGTTCAAATTTATCTGTTGATTTAGTGACACCCAAATCAATATCCCAGTCAGTATGTATGTTTATATATCCTACTTTTAAATAATCTCTAAGACATAGAAGAAATAATATTAGAAATAAAGTAACAATCAGAACTAAATGGTAAAGAAAACTTAACATGCTTAGATTACAAGTAAAACAGTAATAGAATTTGAACAATACAACAATGTCCATTACCACTGTATCTATTCAATATTATAAAGTGTGTTCTGTCTAGCATGCAAGTAATGGAAAGTTATGATTGGAAATTATGGATTAGAAAGGAAGAAATCAAATTGTCATTTTCGAAGAGTGATAACAGCTTTTTTTATAAAGAATTTGGAAAATCTGAAAATAGCTAGAATTATGAAGGAAACTTAATAATATGTCAATATTTTGCATACATTTTACATATGTATGAATACAGACATAACATTTGCATTTATAGACATCAGCAACAATATTTAGAAAAGCAATTTAGAAATGTTATTGTTTATTCCAACAACCATAATTATAAGGTACATACAAAATATGAGCAAGAGATGGACAAAACTTTTATTAAGAAAATTAGAAATCGGGCCTCCCTGGTGACCTAGGGTTAAGTCTCAGCGCTATCACCACGATAGCCTGAGTTCAAACTCCGGCCAAGGAGCTGACCCACATGGCGCAGCAGACCTCTCCTATCTCACCTGGTGCTCCCCTCAGCAGTGTATTTCAGTGGATCCACATGTTTTGCTCCCCTCTCTGTCTCTGGTGAATCCTCTCACCCTCCACACCGCTGCACTACACCCCAGTTCTTCTATACAAAAATAAAATCTTTTATATAAAAAAAGAAAATTAGAAATTATTTTAGAAATAGGTAAATTTAAGGCAATGAAATGATATATTGCAGTCATGGAGGTGAAAGACAAATGAAGAAAAATCTTCACAAAATAATTTTGAAACTCAGAATACTTCCTATGTAATTTCCCAAAGGAATCTTAGTGGAACTTAAAATAATGGAAATCTTTAATTTATATTAAGAATGATGATCCAAGGATAGACAAAAAAAAATAAATAAAGAAGAAACTAAGGGTTTTCTTAAATTGTATCAAGATTAATTATAATGTGATAGTAATTAGCAGATGGATTTTATGACTTTACTGTTTTCCCATCCATCATCTTCCTGCTTGAAATTAATGTCTATTGCTCCAGTAGTCTCCTTTTAATATCCTAAAGGTATATTATCCCTTTTATTTTTTACTATAATTAAGTGATGAAAGCCTGCAATCTTCCTCTTTCTCCATGACTGTCCTGAGATTCTGAATTACCTTTGGAGAACATTTTCCATTGGGAATATTTCTCCACTTACTTAAGTAACAGTCATCATCTTTAATGAGACTCTAAACAGGGTCATTGTGCTATTTTTAAAAGTCACGTACCTCTTTGATTCTTTACAATGAGCACCCCAGTAAAAACTTCGCTATGTTTTTTAAACATTTAACCTAGTACTACCTCTGTATCTGTTTACCTTTCTTAAAGGGATGGCCCATGGCATTCTCTCACAATATACATCAGGAAACTTTTGTTTTAAATCATCCCGTCCTTCTGTTTTATCTTCTCTTTATCTCTTTCTATTTGACTATTCTGAATAACATTAAATATACATTTCCAGGTTTAAACGCTAAAAAAAAAAGACAATAAAAAATGTTAATTACTACTCTACCTTTTAGCCACTTTCCATTGTTTGTATTTTTCTTTTAAAATGAATTCTGAAATAACTTATTTACAAATGCTAGTTTAATATTTTCATTACCAACTTCTCAATGAACTAGAACCTGGACTCTGCCTCATCAAGTCAACATTGCCTTAACTACTCAAAATTCAAATTATTTACCTGTCACTAAATTCAATGGACACACTTTCGTATTCTCAAATGTCTTGATCTCCTGTGACATTTTTATTAGTTTCTTTATTGATCATCTTTATTTGTTAGGCAATATACCTTGTTACTGGAATATAATGATTTTCAAACTCATACACAATCCTTACCCTAATTAAACTCACAAGTTAGAAGGAGATATATTTATCAAATAATCACAATCATTAAGTTCACCACAGAAAAGTTACAGAATATATTATCAGTATAAAAAAAGGGTAAGTACAAGCTTATTAGCTGATATCTGAAAGAGAATTAAGATGACAAACAAGAGGAAGAGTGTTCCAGGAAGAGATAAAAGCTGTTACAACGGCTAGGAAGTTGGAAGGAGGAAGATGAGTATATGGAACCATTAGAAAAATAATCCACCCTTTGACAATTATACAGACTTCTCCTCCACTTCCATGCTGAAGAGATCTCAGGTGCTAAGAATTACAACTACTAGTATGGTGCAAACCTGACTCCCTGAAGAGGGGCTACTGGGTCTAGGAGTGAAGTTAACTGGCCATGGTTGGCTTATAACTGAACACAGGCATGCTCTTGCACTTGTTTTCCAGCTTCAATTTGCACCCTATTATTTCTGGAAGGGAAACATGGGAGGGGACACATGGAGCAGAAACATGTAGAGACACTTGGAAGAGATACTTGGAAGAGACTGAGGTTGAGAGACAGGTAGGGAGGTTGCTGGTCCATGACAGAGACAATGGCAGACATTTTCTTGATGTGGAACTTATAATTTGGAGTCTCTACTTCTTTCCTAGATGCTTGCGACCTGTCCAAACCTGTCTTTCCTGTGCTTCCCTGCCAGAAGATACTTTAGACATGTGGCAAGCTTTTGGGGCTCAGCAGCACTGCTTCAGGTTGAGCCTGTTTGACTGGGCATTTGTCCATGGAGGATGAGGAATTTTAAGAGTTGCTATTATTTGAAATTACTCCTCTTTCTCCTTTTCCTCCTCCTCCTCATCTTTCTCTGCACACCAATTCTATTAAAAATCTTTCGTACTAAGTGCATGCTTCATGTGCCTTTGGTGCATGGATGGCAGGATTCCTATTAGAATGTGCGCCTCTGAACAGTTTATGGACTTTGGGTACCCCTTGGCACTGTACTAACAGAACCAAAAGAAAAATAGATTGGCTGTGGAAGCAAAGATGAGAGAGAAACTTTGGAGAATACTCTAGAATTAATGAAATGAAAAACTTAGTAAACATAGAAGAACACATTCCTGATTTAAGACTTCAGATTATTAAATTTATCAGTACACAACAAAAAAAGTGTTATTGCTTTTATTAATCTCCAATTACTCAAGCAATATATCTACCTTCTTAGAAGTCAGAACAATATGCTTACATTTCCCTATAACTATGAATCCTCATCCCATTCTGCTACCATTTGACCCATGATAGGCATTCTGATTCTTTTAGTTATGTCTGTCAGTACCTTTCTCTTTGGCAATAAAACATGTCAAACAAACACGACAAGGTATTATTCTATATTTTAATAGTTGGTGGGATATTATTTTTTTCAGCAGATGCTTTAAACCATAATATCTATAGCTCTAACCATAAGCTATTGCAAAGGTTAAGGAACAGAACAGCTGTCAGGTCAAATTAAGCTCATGAATCACAGGGTTAAAAATAGTAAAAATACACAGTGAGAGGCAAGGGGAAAGCAGCAGGATAAGATGAAGGACTTAGCCATGTGAATCTTGGGTTGCACAATGTTACATGTGACTGTATCTCTCTCGGCCATGTCAGTCTTTCCAACTGATAGGCTTTATGGTGATCAGATTTAAGGTTTGAGGAAGGAGCCCATAAGAATGGTGTCAACACAAATATACTTACCCCGTCAAACAGAAGCTAGGCAAGTAGTCTTGATTGCAGCTACAGCTCAGTCACTAGCTTGCTAAGTAGTCATTTATTTTAGCTGCTTGTTGGATAGAACCCATGAGGAAACAAATACATGGCCAATTTAGAGATAACAATTACGCTGGTCAACACTGAGATCATTATTGATTTAAAAAGGCCCTAGTATCTTGGTGTGATAAGCAAGAATATAACCCTGAAAAAATTTTATTAGCTCTCGTTTTGAAAATATTTCATATAATTCATTTTATATGTTACACCATGTAAAGTTATCCAGCAGGACTACAACAACATCGTAAATCAGCCTAGAATGATGTAATATTGCATCACATTGCATAATACCATCACGCACACCTCATCCAGAGTTGACTGCATCATTTTTTGAGGCAATGCAATACTACTGCCAGGCAGCTGCTGAAGTAAGCTGACATCAGCAGTGCACTATAGAAAGCCCTGTCGGATAGGTTGAGCATTGAAAACATTTCAGACTTTGTCCAAGACAGTTTAAGCTACTGTTCTATAGAACTGTTATTACTTTATCCATTTCGGCACTATACAGAACAGTAATGCCTTGAAAGTGCATTACTAGAGCAGACAATCTCTGCTCTATTTGTGGGGAAGTGACATTTGCCAACCAGAAGAAAAGTGGCACTTCTCAAGTGAAGAAGGCTTATCATCTTGACTTCGGATGCAAGGTTGGTGACCAAGACAAGCCTTGGGACCCACATATATGCTGTGCTACATCTACAACATAGCTTTCACAGTGGTTAAATGGCAAAAGACCATCAATACCATTTGCAGTCCCCATGGTGTGGAGAAAGCCAAGCAACCACATAAAAGACTGTTACTCATTGGTTCCTCCTCTTTCCGGTGGAATAACGAAGCAAAAGAAGTCGACAATAGTCTACTTAAACATTCCATCTGCATTGAGACCAGTTCCATATGGTAAGGGACTTCTTATTCCAGGACCTGTAGCAGAATAAGCTCTTGATTCATGTGATGAGGACAAGCGAGCCGACCTGTTCTCTCCTGTTCCATCAGCATGCAGTGATCCAGATTTTCACTGTGGTGCACCATCAACCCCACGCAGACTAACACAGCAAGAACTAAATGACCTGGTTCGTGATTTGGACTTATCCAAGAACAAGGCAGAATTGCTAGGATCAAGACTCCAGCAATGGAATCTTCTAGAAGAAGTATCACAATTACTTTATATCGAAAGAGCCACCAGCAGTTGGAACCTTTCTTCAGGAAAGAAAATACTCTGATATTCTGTTCCAATATTGAGGGCCTTATGAATGCCTTAGATCACTCATGACCCACAAGAATGGAGACTATTTCTAGACTCTTCAAAACTGAGTCTTAAGGCTGTGCTTTTGCACAATGGAAACCGTCTTCCATCTATTCCAGTAGCGTGTGCTGTCCACATGAAAGAGACATATGATAAATTAAAGAAGCTAGTGAATTGTATTGAGTATAACAAGTACAGCTGGCACATCTGTGGTGATTTGAAGCTAGTTGCCCTTTTAATGGGACTGTGCAGGGATATACAAAATACATGTGTTTCTTATGTGAGCGGGATAGCTGAGCAAGTGAATTACACTACTTGCGGAAGGAATGGACTCGCAGACAAAATGCAGCAATTGAATAGAAGAATGTCCAGCATCCAGCTCTGGTCGAGGCTCACAAAATCCTGCTACCACCCCTTCACATCAAACTCTTCTTGATGAAGAATTTAGTGAAAGCCATGGACTGGACTTCGCCAGTTTTCTGATACCTGCATGAAAAATGTCCTCTACTGAGCAAAGCAAAGATTAAAGAAGTTGTTTTTGTGGCTCCTCACACTCAAGAGCTCTTCAAAGATGACCAGTTCAACAACTTGCTGCAGGGTGATGCGAAACAAGCATGGAATGCTTTTCGCCTAGTGTCTACAAACTTTCTTGGGAATGTTAGGGCAGAAAACTACAAGGAACTAGTAGAAGACATGCTGATGCATTATCAGAAACTTGGCTGCAATAAGTCTCTAAAGATCCACTTCCTTCATTCCCATCTGGATTTCTTCCCTGAAAACTGTGATATGGTTTGTGATAAACATGGCAAGCGTTTTCATCAAAATATCACATCAATTGAACAAATATACCAGGGAAAATGGCCCACTGCAATGCTGGCTGACTACCGCTGGACACTCCCCAGGGATGTTCCTGAAGAGCTATACATGAGTCAAGCGAAGAAATCTAAGAAGTAGTCTATGACTTGAATTATTACAAGTATTAACCGTAGGGCTATTACTTACTATTGGCATGCATTTCATGATGTAAACATCCATTTATTGCAGGTTACAAAAAAAATAGAGCCAAAATTAGAATTTGACTGTGATAGTCTTGTTGAGCACATGCAAATTGATAGGAAATGACTAATTTTATTTCAGTAGCATGACTTTTGTAAAAATTTGTTGACCAGTGTTATCAGTCACAGTTTAAGGCTTGATTTTTCCATTGATCTATTTAAAAGGGATCCTCCTCTTACTCCAATTATTCTATTTATCTATACATCTTAAAGTTACTAAGTTCAATCTATAACACATTTTATCAATTTTTCCCATTTACCTCACACACCACTTGTTTATTCATGTATTTTACCTAACTTATGAAAAATTACTTATAATTCAGAACCTTATTTTCCATTTTTGCTTAAGACTTCTCATGTATTTTTATCAATTCCATTAGCTTGCCTAGTCTTTTGGAACAGACTTGAATATCCTCATATTATACTAAAAACATCAATTACCTATAACAAAAATTGTATCACATTCTGTAATAGTTGGCAGTTGTTTTTTCTCTATTTTATATTAGAGAGATACTAAGGTTGTCTGATCCATATAGATTTGGAGCAGAACTGTATAGGCTTTCTACGTTTTAAATTTGTATCTACTGTAGTCATTGAAATTATGAAAGAATGGTTTAAGATGTTATCCGGCAGCACAATTACAGATCACCATGTCATTCACACACACACAGAATGAGGAGTCCCCTGGATCAGAGACAGACTTTCACTTACTCACAGAATATGTTGTACCAATTCCCATGTTCCAAATTCCCACCTAGAGAGGGATGAAAGCAGACGTCAACTGCACACACTGCCAGGTATAGATCACAGAAGAGAAACACAAAAACTATGACGCTAGAATCCTGTGGTTGGATGCACCATATTATACCATATACCTCCCTAGAGATGAAAATCAATTGATTTTTGCTCTGGAACATAAATAAGCTCTCTGGAGAAAAGGCAAGTGGAGAAGGTCTCGGTGCTGACAACCCCTGGAATATAGACTCCAGAGGCGATTGTCTACAAATCTCTCAGAAGGTGTCTATATTTAACTTCCAAGGCTTGTTTTTCCTTCACTCATCTTTTACAGAGATTGTAGTCATCTTTGGTTAACAAGCTCTAAACATGAGGAGACAGTAAAATATTTATGGAACATTGTTTCCTGACAATTACAAGAAATTTCTTCACAATGTTTTCCTTGTAAGTTGACTTAATATCTTATTTTCCAGGACAAATTCCATACATACAAGTAATTAAAGATAGGCTGAACTGTTTCCCCTCCAAATATTTAAGTTACAACTCTCAGTAACTCCAACGGTCTCCTTATTTGGAATAGGATCATTGCAGATGTGACTAGTGAAAATGAGATTACACTGGAATAGGCTGGGCCCATAAGAAATTTGTTGTAACTGTCAGGGAACAATGCTCCATAAATATTTTATTGTCTCCTCATATTCAGAATATGTGAATATGAAGATACAAAGATTGGAATGATTTGCCAAAGAATGTCAAAGATTGCTAGCAAAATACCTGTTAGCTGGAAGAGAGGCATGGGACAGATTCTCTTATATAGTCCTTATATGTAACCAATAAGCAAACACATTCACCTTGAATTTCTAGGCTTTTGGACAGCAAGATATCCCCTTTATTGTTTAAACCACCTAACTTGTGGTACTTTGTCATAGCATCCCTAACAAACTTAAGGCATGGCCTTTATGTCCTTACTCTCTCCTGAGAGTCAATGACGTTCATCACCTCATGAGTACATATTCATTTACCTTAAGAAAGAGAAGATACACAGACCGAGAAAGAACCAAAAAGTCAACTGACCCTCTAAACAGATGTTGAAATTTTAGTATAGAACAGAATTATGAAGGTAAAGGTATGAAGACTTAAAGAGACCCGAGGTTTTGAGAGAGAAAACAAATGTGATTTATTCAATTTCAAAACATGATTGGAAAAAACAAAATCAGATACTTGAATAAAGAGAACTCACAGTTTATAACCACAGAGTTTTGGGAAAGGCCTCAGTAATCGAGAGTGTTTTCATTTAAAAGTAAGAGTCATTTTGTTTGTAAGATAATTGGAAATTCGGATAGTAGTTGAAAGGAAGTCTGATTCATGTGGCTATTTTAAAAGAAACTCTGATTTCTTTCTTACTAAATAAATTTAGAGAACCTCAAAATCCCAAACCAAGAATTCAAATAGGGTGGACTAAGGAAGTGAAATGACATAGAAAATCCTTACATCCCATAGCTTGCCAGAGCCAGAGACCAGCAGTCATTCAGTAAGTTATCTAGGCAAGTGCCTGAAGCAGTCCCACAGAATTCTGAGTACCTGGTATGAAAACAGCAAATGTCAGCTCTCTTGAGTGTAGTAAGGAAGTGAAAGAGAGTATCTTAGTTTTGAGATGGGGAAAATGTGGATAGAATCACTAGAAGGAAGGATGGTCACAACACAAATCAAAAGAAGAGGTGAGTGCTAAAGGCCATCTGATTTTGTTCATTTTAGCAGAAGCCCAAGTGGACAGATGCTAAAATATGAGAACTAGAATCCTCTCTGGCCAGTCTGGCACCTGTGAAGGTGATGGTAAGAAAAGGTATGAAAAACTGTGGTACAAGGTAGCAAAGCAACCAAAGAAACACACAAGTGAAAAATATGTCCTGTTCTATGCCAGAACTTGGCATGCATGGTTCTATTTAAAACTCAGTACATTCCTATGAGGTTTGTATCCTTATAACTATGTATTTATAGATAATTAAATGAGTTTTGAACAGGCCATTCACTTGACCTGCCTGTTTCATTCTTGGAGCCAGGATCAGAAATGATCTACGTGAAATCAGACTCCAAGCTCTTAGTAAAAATTGATAATTATATAACCTGTATCAGAAATAGCTACTTAAATTTTTTTCTTTTTGTTTTCTTCTTTTTTTTTAAAGATTTATTTTTTATTTATACATACAAGTTGGGGTACGGGCCAGAGGCGTGGGGCGGCGAGAGGATTCACCAGAGACAGAGCGAGGAGCAGAGCAGGCAGATCAGAAATACACTGCTGAGGGGAGCAGCGGGCAAGGCAGGAGAGGTCTGCCACGCCATGTGGGATTCTCCCCGGCCGGGCGTCGAACTCGCGTCGCCGCTGCCAACAGCTCCACAGCGCAGCACTTAACCACTGCGCCACCGGGGAGGCCCTCTTTTTGTTTTCTTTTATCATTCCAAATTATCCAAATATGACTTTCAATACTGTCACAAAAATGTATGTTCAGCTTAGATAGACCTTTGTCAAAAACTATAACTGAAACCCAAAACTCAAAACAAAACAAAAAAAAATAGCAATCTCTCTTAAATCTGATTTCTGTAAACTACTTATTGCTTAAGGCATGAGCCAACCGTAGGTTCCTAGGTTCCTCTACCAAGCTGTTTTCCTATCAGGATCTAAGTAGAAATTTGAGTAGTGATTTTTGAGCTAAAAATAACTCAGAATTCAGATTCTCCAGAGACCAATTTGTTCACTCCTTGTGCCAGAATTTGGGATATACTGGATCATTTGCGCTGATAGGCTCTTGATTTGCACTTTTCAGGCCTATGGTTGGTGATCATCTTTTAAATGTTGTCAAATTGTTAGTGGTCTTTTTTTTTTTTTTTAATATTCCAGGGAATAACATGTTGTTTGGTTTGTAAGGGTCCCTCACATGAATCAGGATGATATTGCGGGAAGTTTATAATTAAGAATTGATTAAGGTTAAAGTATTTGGTACTATTTTCTATCCCACTTGAAACTATACTTGAAATCTCTAAAGACAGAGTTCCTTATTAATTTAATAATAATAATAACAATAAGTTCCTTATCAAGTGCTTAGTTTTTGTATCATTTTTTTTCTATTGCAGGATAGTGCTTTGAATTATTTCTGCAAGTTGAGCTACAAATAAAAGTGACCCACATTTTAAATGAAAGGATTTAAATATCTTCCCCTTTAGAAATACCATCTCCTCCCCTCCTTTTTTTCTTTAATTCACAAGAGAATAGTTTATCACATTTATATTGAGAGAGAGGTAGCTACCTAATATAAACTCTGTGGCTTTAAAATGATAATAGGAAATGGTATGGTTTTAACTAAATGTGAATTAATTGAGAAGATAAATACATTTGCTGCTAATCCCAGTAAGCTTTGTGAAGCCAGTGGGAGGTTAACCTATTTTGTGTGGCCATCTGTGGACTACTGTGATGGGAACAGCACACTCCCTTCACATTGACATGAATATAGCTTCGTCAAGCTTCTCCCATTTTATTGCTGGCAATGCAATTAATTTCAAATGGTAACTCTATGTTTTCTAAAATACACTATGTAAACACACCACAATTATGACTTTTGTTTTTCATATTGTAAATTATCTTACTTTTATCACTTTTAGAAAATGGGCAAAGAGGACAACTCTAGCAGAATTATATTGTACCTAGTAGAAAATGCTAATTGATGTTATTATTTCCTTAAAATACAACAAGATCGTTATGAATAGTCTATGAAAATCAGAATTATTTTAATTTCATATAAGATTTGCTATATTTCCTAATTCTTTAAAGGTTGATTACTTCTAAATTAATCAGAACATTCTGACCTCCAATTATTTTGAATAAATGAATACTTAGTTATGATAAGTTTTGTGAGGTATACATTTCTACAAACTATATTTTTATGTTATAGGCAATACAAATAATTAAGCTCCCCATTAATAACGATTTAGAAAATAGCTTCAAAAGATTTTGAATATAATTTTAATATTTGAGTGATTTTGATGGAAATTTTAATCAGGGGAAAGTTGAAATCATTCCGATAATTGCTTCGGAAAATATTTCTTTTCGAACACTAAACAAGTCTTACTGGTATTGAGACTTTCTCTTTTTCTAAGTAGTTTGTAATATGTTTGGTTTCTCCTGTGGTAGAAACTTTGAAGCAATGTGTGTAATTTTTAGGAAAAAAAGTAAAGCATCGTAAATGTTGGTCTTTTTCCTATAGTGCTTTGAAAGAACATTTCTGAGAACTTTGGATTTGCCAATCCATCACAATATTTACTTGATATTTTGTTTTTCTAAAGAAAAGTGACACAGACAGCCTCTTGGAGCCCAGGGGGAAGCCCGCTGACCATTCGCAGTGAGGAGGCTGTGTTCAGGCTTTGAGGGGCGGCAGAAGGCCGCATGGAGAGAAGGCCATGAGTCCGGAGTCTGGCTAGCCAACTGACCTCCGCTGCCAAATGAGCGCATGATTACGTGAACTGAATATTTACACAAGCCCTTCTTCTTTTTTCAACCTGATGTTAGATTTGTGCTCAGGAGCTATCTGCTTAGGCAACTGGTTCTACTAGTCTTTCCACAATAGGACTCCCCATAACCTTCTTTTTCTAACTTTTGCTTTTTAATTTCTGTGACTCTATCTTCATTGTTTTATATTTTGGCTTCAGCACAGTTCAAAAGGAAATGATGCAAAAGATCTGCTAATTTTGAATCTAATTTTGAAAGTGTTTATTTCTACTAGGTTTAATGATGTTTCAAATCTAAAATACAGGCACTATGGATAGGATACACCTTGTGATATCATCATCATTATCTTCACCTTTGATACCTATTGTGTTTCTTGGACCAGCAAATAGAAGGCCAAAATAAAAGCAGAGAGTTGCTAGATGTGATTACCCCTAACTTCTCTGTGCTGAAACAAGAGACTTCTCATTAGCTTCCAGTTGTGTAATTTCATTGCATGAAGTCTCCAAAAGATCATACAAAAGCCCATCACATATACAGGATCCTAAGATAGCTGCCCATGAGAGAAACCAGAAGAACATTTCTCAAAGGTCTGAGACCTCATAAAAAAAATGTAAATGATTGCTTCAGTTGTCACAGCAATGACATGATACGTTTTTTCACTGTTAGATAAAATGTTACTATCAATCTAAGGGAAATATTAATATTACCATTATAGACATTTGACACCTTTTTTTTTAATAGCGCATTGTAATATTTAACTAAAGATCTTTTTCAGTATTCTGCTAGGACCAGCTGTCACACAATGCCTGGCAATGTTGTAAAGTTCCTATTTGCATGCACGTTCACAGATATTAAGGAAACCCTCCACTTTAAATAATGGATGTTTCATTTTTAGTGCAACATCTGTGTCAACTTGAGTGTGTTATGACTTTGAATCCTTGAGTTAATATATGTATAGATATATTGTTCTGATTTGGACTCATTAACCAGTTTGACTTCCTATAAATGTTGAATATTTAAATGTTTGATTTCATTGTTTCCAATGTGATTGAATTTTCCAAAGGAAAATGAATGTATTTAATTTTATGATCAGCTAAAATTTATAAAACATGTAATTCAGTAATAAAGAATCGGCTTATTTTCAGTTGTGATTGCTATAATTAAAGATGAACTCATTTTTTTTTCAGTAATAGTAGGATTTAACATAGAATGGAAATAACGCTCTCTAATTATATATAAAATTCCAAAGCAAATGCTTGGAAAATAAAGTTCTCCATTCCAACAATCTTATTTAATTATTCAACTTATGAAAACTATGAAATATGTCTGAAAGAGCACTGCAATTGCCTTTCCATCTTTGTAGAATTTTGCAGGTTAATTTGCTTTTCTGTTTAAATTATATTTTTTACTTTATGTTAACTTTTTTTTTTTTTTATACATACAAGCTGGGGTACAGGCCAGAGGAGTGGGGCGGCGAGAGGGCTCACCAGAGACGGAGCGGGTATCAGAACAGGCAGATCAGAAATACACTGCTGAGGGGAGCAGCAGGCAAGGCAGGAGAGGTCTGCCACGCCATGTGGGATTCTCCCCAGCCGGGCATCAAACTCGCGTCACAGCTGCCGACAGCTCCACAGCGCAGTGCTCAACCGCTGCGCCACCGGGGAGGCCCAACTTTATGTTAACTTTTAACTTGTAAATCATTATATAGCCAAAGGAAGTTGCATAGATAATATAGAGAAGATCATGATACTCTTCACTCGTTTTCCTCTAATGGGTTACATCTTTCATAATTACAATATCAAAAACATTAACATTGGTACAAAATTTATGTGTAATTCTGTAATTTAGTCACATGTGTATACCTGTATCACCAACATTACAATCTAGATAAAGGACTCTTCTAAGCCACAAAAATCTCAGTTACGATATTCTTTTATAATCACACCTATAACTCCATTTCTAATAGCTAGCAACCCCATTATATTTTCCATCTCTCTGATTTTGTCATATCAAGAATTATGAAAATGGAATTATAAACCTTTTCAGACTTCTTTTTCTGCTCAAAATCATACCTTTATGATCCATTCAAGTTGTTAAATGTATCAATAATTTCTTATTATTTGTTAGTAGCATTCTATGCTACAGATGTACTAGTGGTTTTTAAGTTATCACTTATTCAAAAATATTTTGGTCTTACAACTTTTTATTTATTCATTTTACCGAGGTAACATCGGTTTACAATGCTGTTTATTATCTAGAGGTATAGAATCTCCCCCTTTAATAATTGTTACCACACCACACCCACCAATAAAACAGCCACAGTCCACCACCATAGTTCACTGTGCTTCCTGCCCATTTTGTCTCTATCCTCCCCAATCCCCTACTGGTTGTCTCAGTTTTACAGTAGGATATCTAGGTTGTTTTTTTTTTTTTTTTTTTTTAGCACTGGTTTAGCTTTATTTGATCCATTGTTTTGTTTCTCTATATTCTACATAAGTGAAATTGTCCAATATTTGTCTTTCTCCTTCTGACTTATTAGCTTAGCATAATTTCCTCCAGTTCTACCCATGTCGTCACAAATGGCAACTGTTTATCATTTTTATAGCTGAGTAGTATACCATCATGTATATATACCATGTCTTTCTAATTAGCTCATTTGTTTTGGGGGTAAGTAGTTTGTTTCCATAGCTTGGATGTTATAAATAGTACTGTAATGAATACATGTTTACCCTCCAATTAAAATTTCTGTATTCTTTGGGTAGGTATCTAGGAGTAGAATTGCTGGAACATCTGGTAGATTCATTTTAAATATTTTGACAAATCTCTATAATATCTTGCATAGGGTTTGTTCCAGTCTTCATTCCCAACAGTGTATGAAGGTTCCTTTTCCCCGCAACCTCCCCAACACTTACAGTTTATGGGTTTTTTTGACATAGACCATTCTCACAGTTGTGAGGTGTTACCTCATTGTGGTTTTGACTTGCATTCCTTGATGGTAAGTGATGAAGAACATTTTTTCATGTGCCTGTTGATCATTCTTTGGAGAAGTTCCAGTATACTTCTGCCCATTTTTTGATTGGGTTATTTGATTTCTTTTTGTTGAATTGTAGGAGTTCAGTGTAGACTTTGGATATCAGACCCTTTTTGGATGTATGGTGTGCAAATATTTTCTCTTATTTGGGAGGGTATCTTTTTGTTTCTTTGGCTGTGAAGAAACCTTTTAGTTTGATGTAGTCCCAGCAGTTTAGATTTCCTTTTGTTTTCCTTGCTGTTGGAGACAAATTCACAAAGACATCTCTGAAGTCTAAGTCATGGAGTGATTTGCTGATGTTTTCATCTATGTTTTTCGACTTTTTGGCTACTGTTAATAAAGCTGCTGTGAACAATTAAGTACAAGCATCTGTGTGGACACAGGTGTTCATTTCTCTGGCATAAGAACCTGGTAAGTGTCATATGGTAAGTGTCTATTTAGTTCTTTAAGAAACTGTCAAAATGTTTTCCAAAATGGCTATTCGATTTTACTTGAATAGCACCATAAATGCATGAAATCTAGTTTATTTGCATTCTTAATAACATTTAATATTGTTACTTTTTAAAAAAAATTTGGCTATAGGTATACAGTGGTATCACACTGTCTTGCATTTATTTTATGGCTTGTGATGTTGACAAGCAATTGTGCTTAATTGCCATTCCTGTATGTTTATAATATAATAATTCTACATTTTTTTGCCCATTTTTTATTTGGAATGTTTTTATTTTGGTGGAGTTTTTTGAAAGTTCTTTATATTGTATATACCTGATTCTTATTGTCAGATACGTGGTCTGCAAATATTTCCTCCCAGGCTGTATCTTCTTTTTTCATCATCTTAACAGGTACATTCTCAGATTAAAAATTTTATTTTGATAAAGTGCCATTTATCAATTTCCCTTATTTTTCTATTTATATTATTTTATTTATATTGTGTTTTGCATTAACATTTTCTAGTTTTGAGGTCATGGAAATAATGGGCTTATCAAAATAGTATAAAAAGAATATTTTTCTTTCCTGTTTTCTAGAAATTGGTTTTTAATTACTTTTTAAAGTTTTGTTAGAATTCTCCAGTGAAACACCGGGGCCAAGGAGATAGCCTTTGGGGGATTTTTCTAGGATTATGCTTTCAATTTCATAATAATTATGGGACCATAAATTACCTATCTCATATTGGATGAGTTGTGTTAGTTTCTACTTTTCAAGGAATCAGTCCATTTCATCTAAAATGTCCAAGGTAGATACACAGAGCTTAAAGATACTCTTATTATTCCTTTGTTAACCTTTTGGTGTCTCTTCTTTGTCATATAACCTGACATTCCTCATAATAGTAATTTTTGTTCTCTCTGTCTCTTATTTTCTCTCTTTGATCCTACTTCCTATAGGCTTAGCAATTAATACTAGTCTTTCAAAAAGAGTGTCACCTTTTAAAAATGCATCTTTATTTATGTGTAGGTGTTTTCACAAACTATTCTGTATGCCACCCCTAATAACAACATGTTGTGAGTGAGCCTGGGCGAATACTACTAAGATCATCATTGATTATTATCCTGTGTAAGATATCCCTGCTGGGTGTATTATATAATATTCTATATCATAATAAGAAGGCTCTATAATTATTTTAATTATTCTGTCACATTTTCAAGTCACAGTAAAAAGAAAATATTCTAGCAATAAATGGGACTTTTTCTCCTCACACCGCAGAAAATATGGTTTTTAAAAATAGTTTATGTACAATGCTCTCAGTATATTTAACCAGTGTTTTGATTTACAAAACTGCAGACTATTTTCAACTTTTCATTATCTTTGTGTAATGATCTCAAGTATTTCTGAGGAACAATGATTCTACCAGTCTCTACTTAAAGTCCTTTAAACATATGTTAGGGATATAATATCATGCAAAATAGTATTTTTAAAATTACTATTAATAATCATACTAATTATAGTGATTTAGAATTTAGTTGCATGGAATTGTAATTGAAGACAATTTAAGTATAAATACACTCGTATATTAAAATTAATGTTTCATTTTCTAGACAATAAAATACAAAGTCTTTTAAAATGCATATTAATTTATATATCTATCTATTTGTACTATTTGTGTTAAAAATAACTTAATGCATTTAATTCCTTTTTTAGAAAAATTAAATACAGGCTGGCAACTTTGTGTGTTGTTTTGTTCTTATGTGAATTCAAGCCATTGAGTCATAAACTCCTGAAAAACTGTGCCTGTAATAGAATGCTGCCAGATAGATTTGCTATAATTAAGCTTTAAATAATAACAATGATAAAGTAAAATAATAGGTTTCATGTGCATCTTGAGTTTTAAGGAACACTTAACTTTTAATGCTAGATGATGAACACTTCCATTATTCTCAATGGGTTAGATTATTAAGAAATTTTGTAGCAATCACATTGTAAAACCTTTAGATTTGTTTCTATGTGAGAAGAGGTTTAAGTTTCACAGCAAAATTTTTAAGTAGCTAATCAGTCATAATCTTATAGGGCAATAATAGTTATTAATACTTTCTCTTAAAAAAATAATCAAATCTGTTTTGTTTTCTCCCTGGAGCAATTTCCATTGTCAGATTTCTACAGCAATTTAAAATACCAGTAAATTTTAAGATTAAAACCACAAAATTAAATAAAAAATTAAAGAAACTAGTCAATTCAACCAAAACTTTCCCATTGAGATGTGGTTTTTATCCTTTTCTTTCTTTTATATTTTAGTTGAGTGGAAGCTCAACTTCAAAGTTATCATAAATTTCTAGATAAATGATATCCTCTCCTCTTAGTTTGTATTTGGAAGAAGAAACTGAGAGATCAAAAGCAAACTCATGAATTAAAATCTAAGACAAGCTGTTACTTAGAAGGACAACATGCCAGAGACTACAGACCCAACTCAGCTGGGAAACTGATTTTATAGGTGACTATGCCCAAAGGAAGTGAGGGGGATGGCTTGATATTTAGATTCTGCAACTATACTTAATTTTTGACAAATCAGTAGCATTAGGATTATCACATAATAGGAAATTTTAAAAAGATAGAGAATATTCATATTGGGTATCATTCTTCACAAATTAAATTATTAAGTAAGGTTATTAGATACAATATCTACATATGAGAATCAGCTTTATTTCTGTATACTAACAATACATTAGAAATTGAAATTAAAATCTACCATCAATAAGAACATAAAATATATTATTTACAATATTTATATACTATTTATATGGTATCATTAGGTTTTGCAGTGTTAGCCATTTTACTTGGCATATAGTAATATATCATTTTGGGTAAACAAAAAACAAAAAAAATGCAACCATCAGAGCTACAGGAATCAGAAAGAAAGAGGTAAAACTCCCATTTGTAGCAAGTGAAATCATCATCTATTTGAAAAGCCAGAAGTCCCAATAAATTGTTAAAACAAATAAGATAACTCAGCAAGGTCAGAGCTATAAGAGCAACTTATAAAATTCAAGAGAATTTCTCTAAAAATAAGAAAATGCTATTCATGGGTTGATAAATACTGTGCAGTAGCTAGTCTATGATAAAAATAAGAAGCTATTCACAAATAGCATAAAAGTAGCCGAATAGGGCTTTAATCTAGTAATAATGCAGAAAATGTTTCAGGTAAAAAAATTTCAGGCTCAGACAAATATACAGAAAATATTTTGTGTATAGATAACACTGTCCATTTCATGAGAATAAGATTATCTTACTTATCATCATTTTATTTATCTCAGAGTATATTTTCTGATGCAATGTAGGGATTTGAAAATATCTGCTAAATTAAGTGAAGAGTAGAGGAATTCCAGGTCATTCAACATTGGATGGAGATAAAACACACACACACACACGTATTTATACATATATGTACATCTAACATAAATCAGAGTGTTTGTGCAATTTAAGTTAAACTTTCCTTAACAGAACCCTCACACTTTTGTCTAGTTAACTACTGTTCATGTCTTCTTACCTTTTCTTTTTTTTTTTAAGATTTATTTATTTTTGTATACAAGCTGGGGTGCAGGCCAGAGGTGTGGGGTGGTGAGAGGGTTCACCAGAGACAGAGCGGGGAGCAGAACAGGCAGATCGACGGAAATATACTGCTGAGAGGAGCAGCGGGCGAGGCAGGAGAGGGCTGCTGCGCCATGTGGGAATCTTCCTGGCCAGGCATTGAACCCGCGCTGCAGCAGCTGACAGCTCCACAGCGCTGTGTTTAACCTGTTGCACCACCAGGGAGGCCCTCGTTTTACCTTTTCAATTTAAATATTCCTCCCTCAAGTATCTCTAAGCTAGATTTTCAGATACCTGTGTCATCTATTTTTTTATTTCTCTTTTTTACCACCCAGCACAACTGTAATTAAATATCTCTAGATACATGCAGGAGATATTTTATTTGCTATATGTGAATAATATATATGAAGTTACACAGCACATACACATGCACACATACATACACACAGAGTTGCTATTTGAAAAGTTCTGGTACTTAATTATTTGGTCATTCATTTATATGTTCCAGATCCTGTGTTAGGAGATAATGCTGGGCATTCCGATTGATTTGGGGAAACATGTGACAAGTTTTCATTTTGTCCAATCATAAAGTCTTTCTCACTCTTTGTTTTTGAGGAAAACAGTAAGGTCCTTTAATTTTGAATCGTATGCCTGCAAATTGATTTTCAATATCCTTCATTAATACAATTATTAGGCTCCATTTTCACCCTATCAGAGATCTGTAAGGAGAAGTAATTTGCTCAGGAGACTGAGAAAAAATTGCTTTGTGTAATGATGGGGTTATTTGAGAAATGTACTGTGCTCTACTTATTCTTTGATCTGGGGCATGGTGCTTATCCTGGCTGTGATTTGGGGCTATTAAGAAGGAAAATTATGTGGAAACAGGAAGCAAATGCTAGGGCAAGCTTTCTATGAGCATACTGAGAAAGTGCTCAAATGTGTTCCTGCCCTTCGCCTGAGGAACTTCTGTAGGGTGGAGGCAAGGAAGGAGGCCACATGGTGACTCTGCCAACAGCAATAGCTGTGGACAAGGAGAACAAGGTGCTGAGTGCTCTTCAGTAGGCTCAGTTATTAGCACCCAGAGACTTAAGGGTACCTGGAAGTTAAACCCATAAAGATTAGATTTCTTGTAATTTGTGGAAAAAGAAGCTCAGTTTTAACCTGAATAATAAGGCAGAGATGAGTGGATGAGCTAGCTATTTGTTTAATGTGTTACCTTCCAGCTAGTTTCAAACTCTATTAGGGAGTGTGTATATTAGATATTATCTTGTTCAGGGCGATAGACCAGCAATGACATGGAACTTTCTGCAGAGGAAGTATTTCCTGGGTATGCTATCTTTGTGACAACCTCACAGGCTCATTGAAATCTTAGTTTTAAATCTCTCCTGCAATCTGTATTTTTACATATAATTGTCACGTAGATGAACAGAAATGAATAGTGTGATAGACTATCCATGTGAATGAGTAAAATAAGTAAAGATACACCCGGAACAAATGAATTTAAACAAAAAAGTAGGCATGTGGATAAACATGCAACACAAACAAAAATGCAACATGGTAGATAGAGATGGATATGGATATACACATACAATGAAATAATGTGCAATCATAAAAAAGAATGAAATCTTGCCATTTGAGACAATTGTGTATGGCCCTTGAGGGCATTATGTTAAGTCAAATCAGTCAGACTGAGATAAACAAATGCTGTATGATTTCATTTATGTGTGGAATCTAAAATTAAAAAAAACAATGAACAAAACTCATAGATACAGGGGCCTCTCGGGTGGCACAGCGGTTAAGCGCTGCGCTGTGGAGCTGTCTGCAGCGGTGACACGAGTTCCACACCCAGCCAGGGAAATTCCCACATGGCACGGCAGACCTCTCATGCCTTGCCCGCTGCTCCCCTCAGCAGTGTGTTTCCGTTGATCTGCCTGTTCTGCTCCCCACTCTGTCTTTGGTGAACCCTCTCGCTGGCCCATGCCTCTGGTCTGTACCCCAGCTTGTCTGCATAAATAAATAAATCTTAAAAAAAACAACAACTCATAGATACAGAGAATTAGTGATTACCAAAGGGCAGGAGGGTGGGGGTAAGCAAAAGGGTGACAGGGATCAAGAACTACAAATTTTCATTTGCAAAATAAGGCATAGGGATGCGGTTTATAGCATGGGGTTCATGGATAAGATTTTACTGCAAACTCATAAGATGGCTAAGAATAGAGGGGAAATATACTTATTTGCAGTGACCATTTCCCATTATATACAAAAGCATGTATGTCAATTAGACTTCAACTAACAACAACAACAGCAAAAAAAGGTGACCTTAGCATGGACACAATAACAGTATCAACCGTGAAACTTAGCGCATTTCCAAGTTTTGGTAAACTAGGTTACCTACAGTTAATGGCATTTGAAGAGCAGAGAATGATTGGTATGCATAAGGCAGGTTAACTACAGAATATTGCAACCTTAGTGTCTGATTTAACCCAGTATCTACAGACATTTACATAGTTACAAGCTGGCATTTAAATGTAACTGCTTGATAAAAGTTAGTTCCATGGCGACATAAACCATTTCCTAGCCTAGATGTTTATTTAATGTTGCTTTAAAATATTTTCTTGAATAGAGTTTTATGCTTGACTGTACTTGGGGATTCAGAATAAATGACTTGAACATGTTACATGAGAGCATAAGCAGATATGTCAAATCAATTTATATTTAGATGTGTATTAGTGATATCAAATGCTATTACAGAACATTTACTTTTGTATTTTACCTGGGTCATAAACTTTTTAAAATTTCTCAGTGTAAGTTTTCTCTGCTTCTATTCAAACCTCACATACTTTTTCTCCCTAAGATTAAGGGAACTCTACTCAGTCATTTTAAAGCTAAGTGAATGTGAAAATTACATATGTGTAATATACATATATAGATAAAACCATCATAAAAAAGGCAATCTACTGTAACAACTTTTCAGTAAATCTCAAAGGGCTGCTTCTGAAAAGTTCAATTCAAGTACAAATGATACCAGATAACCTTAAAAACTATCTTATCTGAATATGAGAGCAAAAATTTTTCTTATACTTTTATACAAAAAAATTCATTGTCTAGAAAATGTCTGAGATTCTGATTATAAATTATAATTATAAATCAAATGTAATTATCAAATAGGGATTCTCTATCATTAACCCCTCAAATAAATGCATATAGGGGCCTTTAGCCATTTCCTTAGGAGGACAGATAATATTAGCAGGTGAGACAAGAAAATACAAAAAAAAAAAAAAATAGAAACAAATGGCATGGCATTTATTAAAATTTAAAGATGGAAAGGAGCTTGGTGAACATGAGTTTTAGTTGTCCTAAAAACTGATGATGAGGTGAAGGGTTTGGTGGTCACAGTGTTCCTTAAATAATATCATGAATTACTAATATAGTATATCTATGTGATAGAATTGTTGCAAGACAGAGACTATTACATCTAGGCATAAGAACTGAATGCTAATATTTGAAATATAAAAATATTATGAGAAAACAATGAAAAATGTGTTTTATTTATTAATTTCTTTGTAAAAAATCAAAACAAGCAAAAGTCATTTGAATCAAATGTCTGAATACATAGTCGAATTCAAGGACTAAAACTTTCATTAAAATCACAGTCTATAAACTACTGCTCATTGTACCTCCCTGGTGGTGCAAGGGGTTAAGTCTCAGCACTATGAAGCTATACACAGCCACTCCACTCCACCGGAGTTCGATCCTGGCCAGGGAGCTTCCCATGTGGCACAGCAGACCTCTCCTGTCTCGCCCACTGCTCCACTCGGCAGTGTATTTCAGCGGATCTGCCTGTTCTGCTTCCCACTCTGTTTCTGGTGAATCCTCTCAACGCCCCAACACATGTGGCCTATACCCCAGTTTTGTATGCATAAATAAATAAATCTTTAAAAAATAAACTACTGCTCATTGGATTTTTCTAATTAAGAAAATGAAAATCCAACCCGAATAAGAAAATTATAGGATTACATTCCAGGTCTTTTTAATCTAGTATATGGTACAAATCTTCAAATAAATAAAAAGTTCAGAGGTGATGGTCCTCATCACAGCCACATTTACTCCACCAGTCTCACTCACAAAAACCAGATGGATTATGACAGAGATGTAGTGGATTATGACAGAGACGCAGTGAACTACTAGACATCAGTACATCCACCAAATAAAGTGTCGCTGTTGTAACTCCTGCCTTGGATTCTGCCATGTGGAGGAGCTAATTCTCAGAAGCTGTTATAGATTCACTACTTCTGCAACATTTGGTTCTTAGACAATCTGATAGCAATATAAATCAGTAGAAACATATCTGGCATAATCTATTGAAATCAAAATTATTTATCTGGCAATCTCTCTACCGAATGTGTACCCTAGAAAATAAGTCTACAGGTGCAAAAGTGACCATACTGAAAAATTCTTTTTGCTAACTGTTGCAAAATTAGAATATGAATGCCCTTCAGATATTTTTCTGAAGTCAGATATTACTAAGACATACTAACAATTTCATTTATATAAAATTCTGAAAAAAATTAACAATAGAGTGCCAGAAAACAAAGCAGCGCTTGTTAGGGGTAAGGTATGGAAAGTGGGGTTCAACTGCAAAGTAGGACAAGAAAACTTGGGGGTTAACAGAAATTTTCTACATTGTGTTTGTGTGGTTCTTTCTATTATTGCACACAATTACCACTACTCAACAAACTGAATAATTAAACTTGGTAGGTTTCATTGTTAACTATATCTTAGTAGAGTTGATTAAAAATGAAAGAATGATGGTGATAAATGTATCAAGATGCTGTTATTGCCTTTCATTTCATTAATAATAAAGGAACCAACTATGGTATGACATTCAGAATGAATACTAGATTGACTAATAATTTTCCTTTTTATTATGTTCTGTTTCTGCATCTCAAGGCAAGGAATTTGAACCCAAGTATTTTCTTGTACCTGAAATTTCTAAAAATATCCTTTTTAAGGGTTGTTTACCAGGAGAATAAGAAAGGGAAAATGTAAAGTGTAAGTTGCAAAAATCTATATTTAAATTCTAAATACACATCTATGAAAATTCATTAAAGTATCCATACAGTATTAAACAAGGTATAATCCACAAAAGAAAAAAAATGAAAAATTTAAAACAACAAAACAAAACAGAACACCAGGTTTGAGACTTTAATAGTGCTGAGGCAGATGGTCAGAGAGGCTCCTCCAGAGAGAAAGGATGAGGTGACAGAGGAAACTAAAAAGGTACCCAAGATACACGTCTGCTTGTCATCAAATGAATAAAGAATTGCAACTCACTGTTGGTTAAAATGATTCCTAGGAAGGCTAAATGCATTTTCATGTTTATCATTCTCAGGTATAATTTTTTTCTTCCAAATCTTCTATTTACTTTCTAATGTTCTATCATGGAAATTTGTCCTCTTAATTTGTGGGTTTCTTTTTTGTTTCTTTTTAAAGATTTTTCTTTTTGTATACAATCTGGGATGCAGGCCAGAGGTGTGGGACGGTGAGAGGGTTCATCCGAGACTGAGTGGGGAGCAGAACAGGCAGATCCATGGAAATACACTGCTGAGCAGCCAGCGAGGCAGGAGACGCCACGTGGGAATCTCCCTGGCTGGGCATCAAACTCACCGGCAGCTGCGGACAGCTCCACAGCGCTGTGTAACTTGTTGCACCACCAGTTTGCGGGTTTCTTTACATAAATTTTGGTTCTTAATTAGTCATCCAGATATTGTAGTATTTCCTCCCATATTATGTTTGCTTGCTTGCTTCAATTTTAACTTTATAATTATTTTAATCTTACAGAAGTTACAAATGTTATTTTAGACAAATGTATCACTATCTTGTTTTATATTTATTCAAAAATTATTTCCTATGACAACTCCACAGATAATTCTGTTCTATTTTCTCCTTACACATTTACTGTTTCTGACTTTATTATTTAGATTCTTTTTAAGACAGTATAAAGTAGAGATCATTTCTCCAAATGAAAAATCAGATGACCCTAACATCAGGTATTGTTAGACTACCCTTTCCCCATCTATTTGAGATAGATTAAATAGAATATTTGTCATCTCCTGGGATACCAATTTTGATTACCTTTCACTGAATTGATATATTTCTTCATACTTGAACCAATATTACATTATTTCAATTACTACAGTATTGTCTCATTATTTGGTAGAACAATTACCTTCTTATTCTTATTTTAAAGACCGTATTATTATTGTTCACTTAACATTGCA
This sequence comes from Scalopus aquaticus, assembly GCA_004024925.1. Classification (NCBI taxonomy): domain Eukaryota; kingdom Metazoa; phylum Chordata; class Mammalia; order Eulipotyphla; family Talpidae; genus Scalopus; species Scalopus aquaticus. Next base: position 60,786 of record PVIJ01002551.1, on the reverse strand, counting down.
CATGGCTTTCAGATTCAACTTGTAAAAGATGTAATTTGTATCAGAAACTGAATTCATACATTAATTTTAAGAAAATTAAAAAGCCATTTAAATGTGATTTTTTTGGTTAGAATTCCAATATATATTTTAAAAAGGTGAAAGAGAAAGCATATTAATGAAGAGCCAGAACATATAAATGGTAGAGAGAGAACCTGTGGGACATACTTAAAAATCTACTTTTTAAATTCCTTTTATAGAAGAATGGTACAATTTATATATTTTTATGAGGCTGGGTATCAGAAATTGCTGGGCTGAGATTTTCAATGAATGAAAGCAGTGGAAAATTCAATGCAGATGGAGGGTGGAGATGAGTCACTCACCAGGGACTTAACTGACCTTTGATGACAGAGTTCTGGTCTTTTGCTGAGTGTATGTCAAGATCCCTGTTCCTATAATAACCTAAGTACCTTCTGTCTGCTTTTATAATAAGGACATGCATAATTAAAAAAAAATCTACTTCTAAATAGGTACAAAATTAGATGTATCTCATAAATATCACAATTTTGTTTTTTTGTGAAATATGTAATTTTAAAGTAATATTATAGGGGACATTATTGTTAAAGGTCACTGAACTATGATTAAATTTATTGCAAGTATGTATGTTAGAATCACCTTTAAAACTATTTGAAAATCACACCACATGGAATTCAAAACCCCAAAATGAATGTCATTTGATTCTCTTTGAAGGTGATCAGTTCAGAGCTCTAGACTCCAATAAAAAAAAGGTGATTAAGATACTGTAGAAATTCCAACATACTTGGTTAGAACTTTTTAATTAAGAGACAATGCTTGACCTTGACTTTGATATTGAGGACTAAAACAAAGATTAATAAAAGGCAAAGAGGGGCCTCCCCGGTGGCGCAGCGGTTAAGCGCTGTGCTGTGGAGCTGTCGGCAGCGGCGACGCGAGTTCGACGCCCGGCCGGGGAGAATCCCACATGGTGCGGCAGACCTCTCCTGCCTCGCCCGCTGCTCCCCTCAACAGTGTAGTTCTGATCTGCCTGTTCTGCTACCCGCTCTGTCTCTGGTGAACCCTCTCGCCGCCCCACAGCTCTGGCTTGTACCCCAGCTTGTATGTATAAATAAAAAATAAATCTTTAAAAAAAAAAAAGGCAAAGAGTTTGTAAAAACAATATTTAAAAATACACTGATGACTGTTGGCCTCATTTTCATTTGGTTCCCGCATCCAAACCCCTATTTTAGCTTTGCAATTGTTTATATTAACAATTTCCCTAAATATAAATATTGCAAAATTAGTGGGTTTTGATATTGATAATAGAGCTGAAAATGCTGAAGAGTCTGGCATTATTATCTAGAAGTATTATATTGTATTCATTTTTAAAATAATTTTTGAGAGGCAATGAAGTATGTTGCTGATAGTTCTCATTCTATGCATAGTAACCAATTGGATAGACCATACAAAACATGTCATATGTACTTCAGTTGTATAAAGTAGTAATTTTCAAACTTCGAGTGTAAGAATACTTTGGGGAACTATTTATGGACTGGAATAAGATAATATTTTTACTTTTCACAATTTTATGTTGAAAATATACATTATGTAAAACATACAGTTATAACAAGACAATATTTTAAGTAGCTTGTATCAACCACAGCCTTTGTAAAACTTTAAAAGCTCATTTATGACTATGAAATGTTGTTCAAACAGCCTACAAAAGATCCTTGATGAATGCTTGGATTTATAACTCTGTTGCAAATAAACACATGATTTTCTAGCAAGCAGAATGCTATAGGTTGGGACCCAATGATTTACTTCCTTTTACCCTCTGAATTCCATCATTCCCAAATGCTTCTTTTCTACTTCTATTCAATTATCAATAAATCTGTTTATTTGGGTCAATTTAGTATTCCTACAACTGAGGCATGATTTTTGTCAAAACAAGTTTAATAAAAATTTATGAAGCTGCTGAGTAAAAACACAAAATCTGAGCAGCCCACCCACAAAAATCACACCTGGTAAAGTAGTTAACAGAGGTCAATTGACAACATCTGTTACCTAAAGAAGGAGTAGAAATTAAAGCATCATAAATGTTTACCAGCAATGTGTGAAAACAAAATCATCCATAAAAAAGCTTTTTCTACTTACATGAATATGTGTTAACCATAGATGAGCTCAGAACCTGACAGCTGGATAATTTTAATTTTTGAGTGGTTGATACCTAAGGGAAAACAGAATAAAAATTTAAAGTTTTAATCAACTGAAAGTTTCTTGTGTTTGTAGTCTTCTTCTGAAAGTTAACTGTCTAATTTTAACATGTTGATTGAACTATATGAGACATATATTTCACTTTATAATGAGAACGTTTCAATGATTCACAAATTATTTGCATATATATGATATATTTCATTAAGATGCTATTAACCTAGTAATATAGTTTAATAGTAGATTGGTCATGGAAATAACCATATCAAGGGGTATAAAACAGTGATTGCACAAAATATGTACATGAGAATGTTATTTTATTTAAAGAAAGAGAAATGACCACCAACTTTAGCGCATATATATATATATATATTTTAAATCTATAATAGAGAGAAAATTAGATGTTAATTAGATTTGAATATGTTATTGAAAAATGACTACATGCCCAACACTGTGTTTAATTTTGGTAGAATAATCCTAATTAAGAAACAAACTGTCCGAAAGAAGGAATCATTGCCTTTTAAGGTAGATATTTAATATAATCATAAGCCTTACATAGTTATAGCATAATAAAATCAGAAGCAAGTTACAGATACAAACCCTAAATGGAATTTAGACAGTCGAGAACGATGTTGTTAATGGCTGTGATTGGTAAAATTCTTCAAGAGAGTAGCATGTAAATGGGTGGGCACCTTGAATGACGTGTGGTTACTCACCAAGCAGACAGCAGCATAAAGCACATTGACAGAATTACAGATATATAGGGAAGACCATGAACAGAACCACAAAAATAACTGTATTATGTCTGAAGCTGGAAGAAAAACTAGATAAAAACTGTGGCAGACTTGGGCCTCCCCGGTGGCGCAGTGGTTTAAAGCGCTGCACTGTGAAGCTGCCGGCAGCAGTGCTGCGAGTTTGACGCCTGGCCAGGGAGATTCCAACATGGTGCGGCAGACCTCTCTGCCTTGCCCGCTGCTCCCCTCAGCAGTGTATTTCTGTCGATCTGGCTGTTCTGCTCCCCACTCTGTCTCTGGTGAACCCTCTCACCGCCCCATGCCTCTGGCCTGTACCCCAGCTTGTATGCATAAATAAATCTTTAAAAAAATTGTGGCAGGCTTAAAATCATCCTTATCAGTTAAGTTTCTGTTAAGGAAGCAGAAAGAGTATAAGTGTTATAGTAATAGACCTTACTCACTTGCTGGGGGGGTGGGAAAACTGGGAAAGTGAGAATGCAGGAAAACTTAGAGAATCACTGCAGTCACTAACTAGCTGTCTAGAAACACTGGCATATGCAGACATGTTGGAGCTTAAAGGCCAATGTAGGAAGACAGCCAATCCAGCTACCAGAGTAGACTGTGAAGTCCATAGAGTGGTTTTAGAATACCACCACCATTTGGATAGCTATTGGTACTGTTCAGTAGGTCTAAGAATCAGAAAGGAGAGCTGGTCATGAAATGGTACAGAATAAGGACCGAATAAGAATAGCAATTCTGTGTTTCTGTGCCAGCATATCTAACCATGATGACCTTCAGAGAGGTCTACTTATTTCTTTACTTTTTGGCTGCTGTTTTGATTCTGACTTCCAAATTTTGCTCAAAATTAACTTCTGGCCAACTAACAGGGAAATATAAAATGAAAAGGAGTTATGGGAAATATAATTCAACATGAACAATTGACAGCATACAAACCACATTCTCAAAACCACCATTTTTTGGAGTAGAAAAGGACACAAGGGACCATGGAGATGGATCACGGGTGAATTGGTGGTGGGCTACCAAAGGGGAATACAAAATGTAAAAAACATAAATAACAATAAAAAAAACCCACCATTTTTAAGACTCTTGACTTTACACAGTATGTAGTGGAGTGTGAGCAGAGATATTGAGAACAGAAAACGACAAAATGATAGATTTGTTTTAGGAGAGCAATTCCAGTCAGAGTTAGAACTAATTATAAGGGAGATCAACTGGAAGAAGGATAACTTTTGGAAAGATTTTGTAGCCCTCCAGACAAGAATGGCACATTTCTGAACTTAAACAATGACAACAGGAAGGAGGAACAGATTTTGAGACAGGCCAGAGGCTAAATTAACTGAACACATGTTGTTTGGTTTTTAAGAAATAAAGGAGAGACAGGGCAGATGGGAATCCAGCATACTATTTAGCGTGAATGTTAGCAAATATGGCAAGAAAAGTCAAAGAAAAATTGCACCAGACAGGTTAATCAGACAAGGACAACTTTATTTAAAATACTGCAATTAGAGAGATGCTGATTATCAGCTCCACAGTAACAAAAGGTGGAAGAATTCTGAAGAGCTATGATGACATAATGGAAAAGTAGTGGAGGACACTGGAGGTGGGAGCTCCACTTTAGTTTATCTGTTTACAACTGGTGCTCACTGAAGTCAAGCTCCTAGGCCCAGGCACAGACGGGAAAGTAGAGGCACCAGTTTTCCTGAGGGATGGGTTCTTAAGAGATGCATTTCAGAGAGGATCCACATCCAACAAAGCAGAGACGGAGTTTAAAATTGCAAGTTTTTTTGTTTTCATTTTTTTTTTAAATAAAGACACAAGCAAAGAGAGATGAGGGGTCTATAGTCAAAGAAACGTGTAAAAAGTTTAGTCAAACTGAGGGTAAATGTTAAGGCCATCTTGGTGAAAAGTCAAATATATTTCTCTATTTTGTAAAGATGATTATAAGTTATTTATATTCATTTTGAATTTCCTTAAGAGTTTGAGTTTGACCTTAAAAGTGATCACTGACTATCTGTAGTGGCTTGACTGGTATCCCCTCCTTCCACTAAAGCAGATATTTCCATATCCTAAATCCCAGAGTCTGTGAATGTGGCCTATTTGGAAAATGGGTCTTTGTTGTTGTAACTAAGAAAATAAAGATGTGATCAACCTGGGTTATCTGAGTGGATCCCAAATACAATGACAAACATTCTTAGCGAATGTTTTGAGTCTGGGAGAGTCAAGGAACAGAAGCTCATTTAAAGCAACAAAGAAGTACAGTCCTCTGACACCTTCTTTCAAACTTCAGACCACCAGACTGGAAGACAATAAACTTTTGTTGTTTCCGTATATTAATTTTATGATAATTTGCTACAACAGACCTAAAAAATGGATACACTGACAAAAATAATTCACCTTTTTATTCATGTGATTTAAAGTTAACTATATGGATAATATAAATTCACCCATTTTGTTGGAGGCAAAAAGAAATTTTCCATATAAATTTATATTAAAAACACTAAAAGCAACAACAACAACACGATCTTCAAATACTGATCAATTCAGAGGCCATAGTGTGACCATGAATTGAGGCTTCTGTAGAGCTGCAATAAAAAATGAGTTATACATATGACCTCTATGCTAATAAATATACTTTACTAGAGCTCTTATAAAAAACTGACAGTTTTTGTGCTGATTAGATAATTCTCCCTTTTGAATACTTAAATTTTATAGATTGTTGATTTATGGTTGTTAAAAACTGGCCATAGCTGAATTATTTAACTATACAGATAAGAATTTATATTTTTCTGTTCAATTTTTAGTGGAATTTATTCATTTTACAGAGAAAATTTAATAGCTAATAGCCAAAATGCTTTTTAAGTATGAACTACCAAGTAATTGGTATAGCATAATTTTTCACAAATGTTACATTAGATATAAAATGTATAGGACCGTGGTCAATTTTATTGAATGTAATATGGTCACATACCAATTTATTTTAATTTCTTCCCCTTTTTGCTTATCGTTTGTATATAGTAAGGGAAATGATTTTTATATAATGATTTTATACCCTGACAGTGTGTTAAACTAATTACCCTCAAACAGATGAATGTAGCAAGAGATGTGGCACAGACACACAATGGAATACTACTCTGCAGTCAAAAAAGATAAACCCATGTGGTAACATGGATACAGCTGGAAAGGATAATGTTAAGTAGGTATGTCAGAAGAAGAAAAATAAATATCAGTGGTGTCACTTGTATGTGGAATATAGAGAAAACAAACTAAGGGTAGATAAAAACAAGCTTAAAACTAACTCTTGAAAGCTGACTGCAGAACTGAAGCCCACAGAACAGTAGGGATGTGAGGAGGGATGACAACAAAGAACAACGAGAGAACAAAGGACTGTGGTCGTGGATTTGAGTGATTTTGTGGAGGGTGGACTACGTGGAGATACTCGAGGGGGATCTTATACTTCTAAAATACCAACGATAATCTAAGCCAACATTACCTAAAAAAAAAAAAAAATCTTAGTTTTAAAGAATAAAACACAAACGAGTACATTAAAATATAAGGACCATTGTGATTATTGTGTGTCCACTTAGATAATCAAGAAAAATCTTCCCATCTCAAGTTCCTTAATTTAATCATTCTTGCAGAGTCCTGTTCTTCATGTAAGGTAATAATTTATTCAATAAGTTTTGGGAATCAGACTCTGAACATCTTTGTGTGTCCATTATTTTACCTACCTCATTAAGTATTTCAAATATCATAGTAAAAGCTGCCAAGGGTTTTCAATATAACATATGCCAAAGGAGTTTTGAGAGGAATTCAATTCAAAAGACAAATGATCTAAAACCTATAGTTGAATGCAGTGAGACAGCTTAAGCATGTCTAGAATTACAAAGGAACAGAGAGACTCATTTCAGGGCAATTTCTTATTACATTAAAAAATACACATAGGTAAGGTCTAAGAAATAAACTATGCCTTTCTTATTTAAGAAATAAGCCATAAAACTGGAGTAATTCTTATGTACTCTATATAAATTTATACAAATTTTTCTTTAAATGTATGGGGTAGCGGAATAAGCTACTTAGGCTATGAGGGACTTTGAATGAAGGGTAACTGTGTTCAAATTAATTTAGAGTGACCTTTAAAACTCCCTGTTCAGGTATTTAAAATAAAAATATATATGTTTGAATAAAAATGGATTGTTTTGCTTTACTGTCTTGCTTCCCTCCTATATAATATTCACACTCATTACTTTCTCAAAAAGAAAAGGCAAGACTGTGCTGCTCAGAGAACAGCCCTCTTGCTATTTACCAGCAGTAACAAGCAAGCATGAATGATTATGTGACAATGGCAGGAGGAGCAGGGCCCAGGGGAGACAAAGGGTAATGAACTTTATGGGGAACTGGAAGGGACAGGTCCACCACGTATACAGGGAGGACTTCCTGTGCAGGTACTTGATGTAATTTCAGAGCTACTCCCAGACCACCTTAGATCATGGCCACGCAGTCAGTCGATGGCTACCTAGGCGTCCCCAGCTGCCTTGTGATGTGGGCCATTGTCTTAAGGCAGTCATGAGGGAGTGCCTTATTCAAATCCTTCACACACACACAGGTGCATAAAGAGACCATACACCCACAGGTGCAGAGGCCCCAAGCAGTAGAAAGGCCACATATGTACATAGAAATACATATACTTACATACGTGTGTATATATAATGGATGTGTTGTAATGTGTGAGAATAAAAATAATAGCTGGAGTAACATGTCAAATATGATCAGAAAAATTTTCAGACATTCATCATTCCTTTGTCATCACTGAAAAATAATCTAGGCTATTAATTATTAATACTTAGGTCATTTTAATTCATAGGACAAACCATATTTAATCTTTCTATTGTTATAATTAAAGCCCCAAACAAATTAATCTTCCTAACATTGTCATAACAACTTGCAGATACAAGTATGCAGTGTTGACATTGTATTTTCTTTTAACATTTACATTGCAGTAGCATTTTAATTGTAAAAGTAAGTGATGACAAGAGTAGTTCATTAATATATTCCATCTTCATGTGATAATGCAATACTTAACATTCTGTTATGCATGTCTACAAAATATCAAGATAGATAAATTGCCCCTAATTAACATAGTCACTGTTAAATTTGTTACTGAAACAAGAGCGAGGGCAATGAGTGACAGGACACTGAATAAAGAAGTTATTTGTTATATTGAAATGGCTCTAGAATCGAAGATATAAATGAAGGTTTATGACTGGACAGTAAAACAATCCAATCCTCTTGCCAATACTGACAAAGAAAAAAAAATTCATTTTTTTAACCCTTACTCTCTTTCTCAAAAAGAAAAGGTACGTCCCCTCACTAAATTATCTCAGACATTAACGAGGATGGCATTAACAAGGATGAAGGGTTAAACGAAAAACATGTGAGGCAGCGGTCAGTCTGTGAAAAACTTCCAAGAAGAGATGATCGACCCATACTGAATTCTGAGAAGTCTCCACATAGACTGATGGGCAAAAATACCTAAGGAAGTGAGATATAATAAAGTTGCCAAATATCCTCTACAAAAATATGAAATGAACTGCCATCTGCATGTCTTTGGAGAAGTATCTGTTTATCAGTAGGTCCTTTGTTCATTTCTTAATTGGATTGTTTTCTTTTTTCAGTTGTATGAGCTTACTGAAGAACTTTGATGTTAGTCCTTTGTCAGATATGTGGCTTGAAAATATTTTCTTCATTCCATAGGGTGTCTTTGTTTTAGTTAAGGTCTCTTTCACTGTGCAAACATTTTTTAGTTTGATGTAGTTCCACTTGTTTACATTCTTTTTTGTTTTCCTTGCTGTAAAGATATTGCTGAAATGTATGTCAAATAGTGTTTTGCCTGTGTCTGCTTCTATGTATTTTATGGTTTCAAGTATTACATTCAAGTCTTTTGTCCATTGTGAGTTGATGTTTCTGTATGGTGTGAAGTAGTGGTCTAGTTTCATTCTTTCGCATGTGGCAGTCCAATTTTCTCAACACTATTTATAGAGGAATGTTTCCTTGTTTTAGTGCTTATTTTTCACTCTTTTATCATAAATTAGGTGTCCATATATGTCCCTATATGTATGGGTTTATATCTGGGCTCTAAATTCTCTTCTGTTGGCCTTTGTGTCAGTTTTTGTTCTATTACCATGATGTTTAATTATTACAGAAGAAAACTGGCACTCCAAAGTTTACCAGCACTCCACAGCTGAAATATGGAGACAATCTAAATTCCTCAATACAGATGAATGGATAAAGATGTGGTTCATATACACAATGGAATATTACTCAGTAATCATAAAAAGATAAACTCATGCCATTTGCAGTAACATGGATGGAGTTAGAAGAAATAATGTTAAGTGAAATAAGTCAGAGAAAGGTAAATATTAGATGGTATCGATAATATGTGGAATAGAGAGAAACCAAACTAAAAGCTAAAGAAAGACAACTTGAAAGGCTAACTATTGAAAATTCACTATAGAACTGAAGCTCCCAAAGGAGAGTGGGAGTGGGAGAAGTAGAACAAAAGAAAAGGAAACACAATGGACTATGGTGATGGACTAGGACTTATTTGGTGGCAGGTATCCAACAGTTGTCATAACTGATGGGCAGAATCCTAATGTTACCACAATTAAAATAATATATTTTTAAAGGCAAAATAAACAAATATGCACTGCTAACATTTTGTTTTTTTCCCTGCATTTGCTAAGTGATTACATTTTGCCTTTCAGATTAAAATCTTTGAAGAATGATACACTTTTTGATATAACATAGCCTTGTAAAATGGTACTTCTCTGAAGAGGAGTATGAAATATTGGCAATACTTCAAATGGATTTCTTAAAAGGAGTTTTTTAGCAGGCTTATCCTAAAAATGAGAACTCAAATAGAAGTGTAGAGATTGAATATATAATTAACTAAAACCTGTTATACATTGATGCACTGGCTTACTTTCTCATTTTTAGTATGAAAAAGAGTAACACAAGATAACTGCCATTAGAACAACTAGAATTCTTAGACTATTACTAATTTGAGGCGCATGTCATGTTCATGCTCTCTATATATATAGCCTTCTGGTAATCTGTATTTTGACTTGCTCTCGCAACCAAAGTATCAGCAGAATCTAATCTCAAATCCACATCTCTGTGCCTTGATTTCCATTTCATCTCATAAGGTAATGTCTCTCAATAACTTGACATCATTTGGTCCTTAGTTTAATATTTCAGATAATATTTTCGTTTTACATATTATAGTTATCATTTCATTGATGGTCTTATAATTTACATTAACCCCGTGATAAAATATTCTTGATCCCTATTTGTTGGTGAAGAGACAAAAAAAAAAAAAAAAACAACAGAGGACATAAAAGTAAAATGTGGGGGAGTGAGACTTTCTCCAGAAAATGCCTCATTTGACAGCCTTCGCTTTTCTTTAGATAATATGATTAGGTGGTCTAGGTAATTATAAGAAAGGTAAGGGAAAAGCAGGTGAATGGCTGTAACTGTAACTGTGACTGGTGTCACAGCAAGTAAAGGAATTTTAATTACCACGTCTGATGAATGGTAATGGTAAGGTTTGAGGTGCTGGAAGAACGAAGGGCTCTTCTTTCTAATTCAGCTAGGTTTATATTTTCTACTGAAATCCTCTTGTCTCTACTCTCTTGCTTTGAAATTATTATATAATGAGATGTAAGTCAAGGAGGCAGGCAAGAGGACACTCCTGTCTACTTAGTGTCTTCAACTGCTGCTTAGTTCACAGATACACACAGGAGAGATAGAGGGCAACATTCAGTCTGATTGAAAGGACAGAGTCCATGTAGTGGTATTTGAAAATGATATTATACTCAAATGATTCACATCTTTGAAAACAGCCTTTAAAAAAGAATCAGAAAAGACAGGAACTAATAATACTTTTTCCAATCTGGTTTTCACTGGATGTAAACATTTCAAATTGCCACCATTTTCAAGAATTTCTTTTCAGAGAACAAGACCGTTGTCCCAGCAGCAGAATGTGGCTTGTCATGTTAAAGACTAAAGATCATTATGGGTCATTTCTATTTTTTTTTAAGATGTAACTTCTTTATGTATAACAGGAAGTCTGCCAGGGAAGTGTTACCTTTATTTTTCTGTTGTCTATAAACTGTTCTACAATTTGAAATGTAATTATTTAGGATATATAAAAACTCTTACACAGATGACTAATTTATTTTTCATAGCAAGGGTGGAAGAGAAAATCTAATATCTACACAGAAATACATAAAGATAGAAGACTTTATTAATTATCCCCCAGGATAAGATATCAAGTTTAATGCCTCCAAGTATATTGTTTTGTTAAAATTACAATTTCATTATAACCTGATATTTCTCTGATTCCCACCCTCCTAATTCTCTATTTATGCTTTTGCTTTCAGGTGGAAAAGATCTGGCATTCATTAGGTAATCCAACATAGTCTTCAGAAAAAGCAGAATGTTACTGGAAATCCCGAGTCTAACAATTAAGAAAACTAAAGCAATTATACTCTTACCACACAAGACATTTTACTACCTTAATAAGACCATACTTGTCTTTCTTTAAATTGGTATCAATGCACTTCTCTTACTAAAATTTGGAAAAAATATTCCATATGATGGGTATCAAAATATAGACTACCTTAAGGAAGACTAAAGGAAAGAAGAAAAGCCTAGAAAAGAGTCATCTATCAGATTTTATAATATAATGTGATGGTCATTTTATTTGAAAGCACTGATTTTCTACTGGTGGCATGTAAATTGCTGGAAGAAAAACTCACATTAACAAATTTAAATAAAATATTTTATGTATCTTTCCAATTTCTCAACTTTTTATAGATACAAAATAAATAGGGGGCCTCCCTTGTGGCACAAGGGGTTAAGTCTCAGCACCATCATGCTATCATCAGCCACTGCAGCACAAGTCCTATCCCTGGCCAGTGAGCTAACCCATAAGGCTCAGCAGACCTCTCCTGTCTCTCCTGCTGCTCCCTCACCCCTGTATTTCAGTCAATCCACTTGTTCTGCTCCCCACTCTGTCTCTGGTGAATCCTCTCAAGCCCCCTCCCCCGACACACAACTGTGGCCACCACCCCAGCTTCTGTATGCATAAATGAATCTTTAAAATATACGAATAAAAAATAAAAACAAATAAATAGAATAAACCTTTAGGGCATACGTTACTCTCTAGATTTGTAGTGATAGGCTCAACTGTGTAATAATTTGAGACTATGATAATCACCGTCATTTTATTTTTAATTTTTTTTTTAAAGATTTATTTATTTATACATACAAGAGCTGGGTATAGGCCAGAGGTGGGGTGAGGGTGAGAGGATTCACCAGAGACAGAGTGGGGAGCACTCAAGATGCAGACTGACTGAAATACACTGCTCAGGGGAACAGTGGGCAAGACAGGAGAGGTTTGCTGTGCCATATGGGAAGCTCCCTGGCCAGGGAGTGAACTCATGCTGCAGTGGCTGCAGGTAGCTTCATAGTGCTGAGACTTAACCCCCTGCAACCACCAGGGAGGGCCAATCATCAGCTTTTTAAAGTGAATACGGAAGAAAAACCAGGAAATATAAAACATGCAATAAACAGCAGAGTGTGCATTTAATTTGCACTTCCTTGTGATTAGCTAGCTAACAGAGGTTCAGCAGGTTATAAAGTCAGCTTCCTTATAGGAAAGAAATACATTTTACAGAAGCATTTATGGAGCAGCATTTGAATAAAAAAGGTATATTACTTCTTTTGGAATTGCTTTGTCTCTGTGTAAAACAATTTTGTCCATGATTTTTTTTTAATCTATGCTCAAAAAATTTTTCTTCTCAGGTATGAGACCTATACTTTCTGACTCTATTTTCCTCTGGTATGTGTGGGGTGGGGGTATAGGAGGATGAGGGTGTGTTTTAACATCACAATGCTTTTAAATTTGAATTTTCATGAGCTTCATTATCTCTTCTGATTAGCTACTCATCTTTACATACTCTACTTAATGCTAGTTAGCTTGTGAAATAAGCTATTTTGCACACAGCTAAAATGACATCTTTTCAGCACTGCAGTCTTAGAGAAGCAAGCCATTATTTCAACTAATAGTAAATTTTAAAGTTCTTATACATGGCATTACACTACCAGTCTCTCTCTCTCTCTCTCTCTCTCTCTCTTTTTTTCACTACTCAGAGTCTCATGGAATTTGGAATTGCTTTTTTCTAATACAACTGGCCAGAACAAGATTAGCTTTCCCCACATATAATGAATTTTAAATATTCCATTTTTCTCCATTAGACATCTATATCTTCTTTTCTGTCTAGAATAAAAATAAGTTATTATATTTTAAAAGCACAGTGGTAATTTATAAATGAGCTTGTTTTTGCTAATTTATTCAAGAATATTTGCTAAAAATTGAAAACTTATTAGATTGAAAATATCATACATTGGGAATAAATGCCAAAATTTCATCCATTTTAGGTACTACGTGGAGATTGCTGACCATTCTTTTCAATGTGTTTGATAGTGTACACTTGAGGTGTATCTCAAACTGTTTAAATTAGATTCTGGTAGTCATGGTTAAGAAGTTACTCTACAAGCAAAACAGATCTTCTCTGTAGGCCTTCATCTTCACATCAATTATTGATTGTTGCAAATATGAAGAGCTTCATACTTCCCAATGAATACTCTTTCTAATACAGATCTGAGTTGGAATTAGAAGTACTTGTTTGTACAAACACAGTACCATTATAATCAGAACACAATATTCTAAGTATAGTATATTCACACCAGTGAACAAAGACCTCAACATTTTTCCATAAAAGGGAAGTTTGGAAGTACCACTTATATAAATCTAGGCGAGACATTTCCTTACAACACTCAGTAGAACTAGTCTCTAGACTAGCTCAAGAAATATCTCTATTTCTTTTATTGTCACATGTATACTTCCTGTGAAAGTTCACAGTTTTCTGGAGATAACATCCTCAGATCTGTGATGAATAAAATGGCATACTCAATTTAAAATATTTAATTGAAATATTAGAAATATATAAATATTTTTGAAAACAAGCTCAAGTCATCATTTTAAGGAGGAAAAACTTTACTTCAGCTACTGATGAAAAATTCTATTTTCTACAAACTGAAATTTCTCCTGACCTACATGGCTAGGAGGGAGCTAGTAACCAAACCAGGGTTTTTCATTGTAATGTATGCATAACTTCTATAGCTGCTTTTGAATAGCTTTATGCAATAGAGAAAACTGTCCAGCAACTAGATTCACTGAATTGTTAGTTTCCTGTAACTGTGAAGAGAAAGCTTTGCTAACAGCTCATGAAAATTGACAGTGATACAGCAAAATATATTGTTCTTGAATTCCCCTGTGCATGACTGGCCACTGTGGATGAAGAGATAAGTCTCACAGGACTATCTATTACTATTTCAAGCATTCTTTCCAACTGTGGGCCATAGATTTCATGAACATATGATACAGTTGATAAACTCATAAATCACGTATACCATTTTAGTCTGAAATCTATCCAAATAATGGCTAGTTTATATCTTTAAAATCATACTTTAAAGTTGTAGCATCCCAGATAATTCTGGGTGATTCAGGGAGAGAGCATATGAAATCTATAATAAGACTCACAGTCCTGGGACTCCTTGGTGGCGCAAAGTGTTAAATCTCAGCACTATCAAGCTATCACCAGCCACTGCAGTACAGGGGGCTTCCCACCTGGCACAGCAGACCTCTCCTGTCTTGCCCCGTTGCTCCCCTCAGCAGTGTATGTCAGTCAATCTGCTTGTTCTGCCCCCCACTCTGTCTCTGGTGAATCCTCTCACCCCCTGCCCCTCTGACCTATACCCCAGCTCTTGTATGCATAAATAAATACATCTTAAAAAAAGAAAGAATTATAGTCCTTTATAATCTTACTATCAAACAGCAGCCCATCAGTATTAGTGGATAAAAGTATCCTAACACAGCAAAATTTTTATTTGCATCCAATATTCTTTGCTAGTATTAGCATGTGACCAGATTTTTAGGTATCCTGAAAAAAACACAAATATGAAAATATATTTAGGTGAATAGCAACCATCCTATTGCTAAAATAAACTATCAAATGTCTTCATTATGACATTTCACTTTAAAGAAAAATTTGGTCTAATAAACAGAAAATAAAGTGCACAGATCTAAAGTGACCACTTTCATGGAATTTGAAAATTGAAAACACCTGTTTACTTCCCCTCATATAGAATGAACTATGCCCTACATCTCCCAAAATCATAGTTTAAGTTCTTCCTTATGTGATTCAAAAGGTAATTATGGTTAAATGAGATTATAAGGATGGAACTCTAGTACACTACCATGGAGGTATTTATAAAAAAGGAAGAGATACCAGGGTGTAGAATAAAGGTCATACGAAGGATTCCACATAAATTGGAATCCTATAGTTTGCACTTTCTAGTGTCTATATTTTTTTCTTAAAATATTGTTTTTGAGACTCATTTATATTTTTGTACATATTTTGCTATCACTGTATTTTGTTCCACTGCCACAAACTGCTTCAGGAAACGAATATTATTTAATATCTTTGAGATCTAATTTTTTAGAACTGTGAAATGAGGAAATGAAAATAGTTGTTGTCTTCTGGACACTAAAATTCTACATGGATATTTGCCTTCTAAATGTATTGTCATTATCCACTTTCCTTCCTTTTGCTTTAGATATGGATCATAGAGGAACCTGACTTTTGAAAATACAGGCGGAGCTGAAAGACCAGCAAAGTACTTTCAGACAAATTATGGGAATTGAATTTAGTTTAGAGATTGACCTTTGTTTATAAAAAAAAATAAGCAGTAGAATTAAAAGCTAGATTTGAGGCAGAAATAAACTACAATAGGTACACACTAAATCCTTAAATTCATAGTTAAATTCTGAACTATCACTTAATAATGAATTGACTAAATAAATTGACACATGGTATACATAGCTTTGAGAAAAAAAATGTTTGCTAGCTATATACTAAAATGACAAAACATATTTTTAACTACCGTAATATTAAGGAAATAAAAAAATATGATGGGTCATAAGTTCTACTTTCATTATAAATAATAGTAGAAAAATAATTTATTTCTATCTATAGTCCTTAGGGTCTTTTTTAATATATAATTTAAAAAATATGCTCTAATATATAACAATCAGGATGGTTCCTCAAAATATTTTTGAATTTATATATTGACAATATCTATTAGTGATTAAGTAGATAAAGAAGTAAGATACAAAAGTAGGGCGAAAGATGAATTCTAATAACCAAATGATTTCAATAAAAATAATGTTCTATTCATATTAAAAATTCTAATCTTGATTAATACCTATTATAAGTGAAGATGAAAATAGTGAGAATACTTAAGAAATAAAAATATAATTAGAGATTTTATGCTCATAAAAATCATATTAGGTTTTATAGCATCTAAAATATTTTGTGAATTAGTTTAAGCATTTTTCCATATGTTCTTGCAGTTGTGAGTTATTTTCATCATTAAAACATTATTAAATCCACACTTCATATTAGTGAATTGTATTTTATTAAAGTAAAGTAACAGGAACAAAATTTTAAAGAAAAAAGGGACAATAAAAGATTTTCCCACATGATTGTCTCACATTAACATTTTTCCATATGTTTATATCTTTGTTCTTTAATATAATCCAGAATCTCTACATCTGGAAGGTGATAATTCCCAGATCCACATTTCAAAGCAAGGCAAATTAAGGTGCTAATTGCAGAAATCTAATTTCAGGGAGTACAGTTATCACCACACATTTAGAAATGCAAACATCACATAAAGAGGAAATATCGCTAGTTTTCATTTAGGAATAGAAGTATTTTAGAACTTTTTTTTGTTTTCCTTCTACTTGTCCTGATATTCCCTGGGAAAAGATCATGAGGCAGAATGTCTTTGTGTTTTTCACTTACTAAGTGGACATCAATGAAGGAGAAAGGAAGGAAAATATGGAAAGAAGGGGAGCATTTCATGAATTCATTATTGATCTGCCCATAGCCGTTAAATCTGATGGTTTGATATGGAGATTCTGTGCTTCAAGAAGCCACATCCAATCCCAATGAGATAATTTCTGCAAATGAAATAAGGGAGCAAAATAAAAATAACTGTCCTTTCTCCTTTATTCAATTCCCTCAGGGGAATAACTCCTCACACTTCAGTTGTGTGTATGTGGGGGCAGACGCTGTGATTATTGCAATGATGTCATCAGGGATGGGGCACGAGATGGGGGGTTATCAAGCCAAACACTTGTTGGATCAGGTATGGCACACACAAAATTTGGTGCTATGATGGCAGTTGGACTGGGAAAATTCGATGCAGAGAACCTTATGCTAAGTGAAGTTAGCGAGACACAAATGGACATATACTATATATTACCTATATGTTGAATCTGAAATAGACGCACAAAAGCAGAGAGAGTAGAATGGTGGTTGCCAAAAACTAGGAGGAAGGGGTAAATGTGAAAGTATCAATCACGGGGTAGAAAGTTTCATTTATGCAATACGAATAAGTTCTAGACATACATTATTCAGCTTGTACCCAAAAACCGTCACTGGGTCAGAATGTTTTACTGTTTCTGGGTCTGGTGAGAGGCACTACAATGCAAAGAAAAGGGCCTTTGGTCAAGCATAAGAAAAAAATAAAACATTTATATAATCAACAGGGTAGATGGAGAGGGAAAAGTAGGATGGTGGAGGGAGAGTAAGAAAGCCCAGTTATCAAGGGATAGTCTCAGGCACAGGAGCCTATGTGTGTGGCTGCTGCCGAGGTCACCCCACCCCCACACCAAGGATGAAGGCCCAACACCCACCTGGCTGATGGGGCTGCTACCTTTGGGTATCAGGAGATGAAGTCAGCTTTCTGAGGTTAAGAAGTAAGCAGGGCGGGGAAGAAAGAACCAAGGGAGATGTAAGGAATGGTAGTGGTGGGGGGGGCGAGGATAAAGAGGTAGGAACACAAATAATTTTGTGGGATTTGAGAATCAATGTTAACACTGAAATTATTTTGAAGAAAGCAGATAGAAAATTGTGAAATAAGCATCAACATTAATTTTCTTTTGATGAAAAATTTACTACCCTTTTTTTGAGAAATGAAGGTCATTAAGCATTTTTCAAAATCAACCAACCAACCAACCAAAGACACCTGCTACCTCCAAACACAAAGAAAGGAGCACAATTTAGTGACCAAATAAATAAATAAATAAATAATTCCTTCTACTATTTAACTGTAAATTCAATGAGGACATTTTGCTTTTCAAAGAAAACAGACATAATCCATCTTTATCACTATAATTGTTCATATTATCTGAATTCAAAAGCAAAAAATGACTATACTGTATTCTGTTTAAACTCAGAAGCAGCTATTCTACCATATATTGCCTCACTTAGATGTCCTATGCATTTTTATCAGAGAGAACAAACACCATGATGTTATTACCAGCTGGTAACACTTTATCAGCCAGTGATATGAACCACACACATGCACACAAAAGAGTATGTATGTGTTTGTATAATTATTTGTTCACAAGGCTTAAGATAGACATTTCATTGATGATATCAAAACTCCTCTCCAGCTTTAATGACTTTCAGTCCCACTGACATGTCACACTCAAGTTATATTTAATTTTCCCTCTCACATACTGCTCATCCCTGTGCTGCCTTTAAGCATACATTTCTTTTAAACTCATACAAATTGATGATTATTTTGCCTTTAATGCATTTTAAACTCAATCTATCTGACTAAACTATTCTTTCACATTACTGTCAACTCAAGGAAACAAATACTGTTTTCAAATTACTTGATAATTTGATATTTAGACCATTCCATATTTAGACTTTTTATATATCCATGGATATATAAAAAGTCTCCATGAATGTCCTATTGTAAAATGCTACCTTTCTGATACTTTATATCTTCATCTTCAATGATCATTCCTCACACACCACCTGCAATTCTCTGTAAATGTTTTGATTTAAAATCTTGAATTCAAACATCTCACTTTCAGAGCATGGCACCTTACCCTTCTATTTCACTCATGTTTTTACTGCTATTACATTTGTCCCCCAATTCTATATTAATGCCTAGTCTCTAGATTTCTGCTACTTTTTTTTCATTTACATTATGACAGCCACTTCCACCACTGTAGAGTTTCCCTTCCTCTGAGTATAAAAAAATCCTACCCATTCATTCAACTTTTGCTTTATTTTTTCCATCACACATTCATGGATAAGGACCAAGTCTAATTAAACTCAGGATTAGCATCTTTTTCACTTATTCCTAGAGTAGATATGGTAAAGGGATAATTCCAAAACTGTAAAGACTGATAACACTAACATTTAAGATTTTAACATCAATTGTGTTCTAGAGGTTCCTGATACTATATTTCTTCAGATACTTCTGCTCAGATTTTTTCACTTTTTATACATAGCAGATGAAAAGTGTCTATTTTATATGAGCACAACAACTTTAGAATGGATACTTCTAAAAGTTGATATCAAAATTAAAAGTATATCTGATACTGGATCCATTCTTTTTCCATCCCATTACACTAGAGGTGTTGCCTATTCTGAGTCAAAGTTATTTTTCTGTATGAGATATGTAATTTTCTCTCATATGACTAGGACTTAATTATATAATTTACCTCTAATTTCTTTTCTACGTTACCCATCTTCCCAGCTCCTTTATGACATTAAAATTCATCCAAAAAACCTTTCTGAACTCTGTAACTTCAATTAGTTTCTGTAAATTTTACCACTCCACTTTTAAGCTGTTTAATATAAAATATAACATTTATATACAAAGTTTAAGCCATACCATGACATAAAAAATTAAAGTTATATCAAAGCGGTAGATGTCTCAAATACAAAATGTATTTTAAGAGACAATAGTTTCTAAATTCATGTTAAATTATACTTTTTCGTCATCAGTGTGTCATTTAAAGTGGTTTCTGAAATATAGAATATAAATGTAATTAGATTGCTAGAAAGTCCATAGCACAGAGAATCAGAATACAAATAGGTAAATATAATCCTAAGCTAAGGAGTATTTTCTCCAAAGAGTATTTTAAAAAATATTCTGACTGTATGATGAAAAAAAATGGCAAAGAAAGGAACTCTGAATTTGTACCACTCCTTGAAAGCAATGAAAAATTTGGCAAAACTGTCAGAATCTTTTTTTTTTTCAAAGCACTGAAATTAACTCAAGTACCTCACCAACATTGGAAGACCTTCCTTAAGAAGAAAAAAAAAAAGGCAATTGTAATATGAAGCTTTGCAGTATATCTGCAGTTGAATTGACAAGACCACACATAAGGATAAGGAGCATTTGACTAAGTAGCCTGTTCACCAAGTTCCATAGTAGTTCTTCACATGATCCATGCAGAGTACAGGATGTGTCTGCAAGTTCTAAAAAATAATAATAATAATAAATGCCTTGTGTCTCTTGATCGGTGAACTCAATTCACTTATATTAGGGGTTATTACTGACATATAAGGACTTGCTCCTGACATTTTGTCTTTTTTTTTCTGGTTCTGTCTTTTTTCCTGTTCAATTTTTTGTGCTCTTTGTTCTCTTCGATTTTGATGGAGAGCTCCTTTCAACATTTCTTACAGTGGACATATAGTGTTGGAAAACTACTTCAACTTTTGTTTGTCTGAAAGGCCTTTATCCATATCTGAAAGAGAATCTTGCAGGATATAGTATTTATTCTTCGTTGACAGTTTTTATCTTTAAGTATTTTTGAGTAGGTCACCCCATCTTATCCTGGTATGTAAACTTTCTGCTAGGAGGACTGATGAGAGTTTGACAGCAGTGTCTTTATAAGTTACCTACTTTTTTTTCCCCTTAGTTGTCTTCAGTAGTCTTTTTTGTCTTGAACACTTGATAGCTTCACTATTATGTGTCTTGGTACAGGTCTCATTGAATTTAGATTACCAGGTATTCTTTTAGCTGTATAAACTTGTATTTTATTTCCTTTCCCATGCTAGAAAAGTTTTTGCTATTATTTCTTTGAAAAAATTCACTGTTTTCCCCTCTCCCTTCTAAACTACCAAGTATCCTTATGCTGTCTGTACTAAAGGAGTTAGTAAGTACTGAACATTCTTCTTTTTTTCTACATCTTATTTATCTTTCTTCTTCCACCTTGTTTCTTTGTACATTAAAATCTTTGAGATGTTTCATACAATCCTCCATTTGCTCTACTCTGCTTCCATATTTTTTTCAAATTTTTTATTGCACTTTTTGAATTCCATTACTTTATTATTTAAACTTGAATTTACACCTTGTTTGTTAATTTTAATTGAGATTTTTAATTTGTTTTGTTGTATTTCTTTGATTAATTTTCTGAGTTTATTGTATCACTCTGATTTGCCATTCTGTATTTTCTTCTATCTTTTTGAGTTTATTTATTAAAACAATTTTGAACTCTCTAGCTATAGGGACATATAATCTTCTGTGTCTGTGGGGCTGCATTCCAGAGAATTTTTCTCTCTGTGTAATATCATATTCTCTTAAGTCCTCAAATTGCCATGTGTTATCATACATACAACAGAGGGTTAATAACAAAAATGTAAAAGGAATTCATAAAATTAAACAATAAAATGACAAAGAACCATATTAAAAAAATAGACAGAGGGTGTGTACAGATACTTTTTCAAAGAAGACATATATAAATGTCCAGAGGACAAATGAAAAGATGTTCATCATATCTTATTAGAAAAAGAGAAATCAAAACAATATTCATATTACCTCACATATGTGAGAACAGATATTATCCAAGAACAAGAAAGAAGCAGTATAAAGGATGTGAAAGAAAGGGAACTCTGTTGTTGTTAATGCAAATAGGTAAAGTTATTATGGAAAGTAGTGTAGAGATTCCTCAAATATTCAGAAACATAAATTCTACATGAGTCAGTTATCCCACCTTTGGCTAATTACCTGAAAAATACAAAATCAATAATTTCAAGATATAATGTTTACTGTAGAACTATTTACAACAGAAAAGAACTAGAAACAACCTAGGGGCCCATTATTTGACAAATGAACAAAGAAGCTGTATATATATACAATGGAATACTGTTCAGCTATATATATGAACAACAACAAAAAAGATGAAATCCTGTCATTTGCAACAAAATGGTTGGGCCTATACAGAATTATGCTAGTAGTAAGCTAGACAGAAATATGATTTTGCTCATATGTGCTATCAGAAAAAATAAATAGATGAACAAAGGAAAACAAAAGTAAACTTTTGAATTCTGACATCAATTAGTGGTACCAGAAGTAAAAGGAAAAGATGGTTGAGTAAATCAGGTAAAAGGGAACTATTGTAAGATGAAAGATTTGTAATTTTAGCAGTAACTTTAATGTTTATTCACATGTTGATTCTCAACAATGACCACCTGAAACTTATGTTTTAATGCAATGCTATTTCAATATAAATGAATAAATGAAAATATGTCCTTTTCCTTTTGTATTTAAAATGCAAAAAGTGTTGGAAAGAGTAAAACACACAAGACTCCTGAGTCAGAGTTAAAGAACTTTTTGACAAAAAGTGTTGGAAACACTGATTTTGCAGCAGATGAGAGAGAATACAAATCCATTCACTAGGAAGGGAATGTTAAAGATTCCCAGAAAAAATGAGGGAATGAATTATATTAATAATCTTTTGTCATTCAAAATCATTCCTGGAGCTTTCATTAGGAAGACAACATCATAGTAATATCTTCCTGATTGTTGCAAATGCTTTAAGTATAACTCTTGGGTCTAAGATGAATGACATGCTTTAATAGCCATTTTCTTTAACCTTTTTCAGAAGCTTATCAAAATCAGCAAGGCATGAATGACCC
Source organism: Scalopus aquaticus (assembly GCA_004024925.1). Classification (NCBI taxonomy): domain Eukaryota; kingdom Metazoa; phylum Chordata; class Mammalia; order Eulipotyphla; family Talpidae; genus Scalopus; species Scalopus aquaticus. The sequence continues at coordinate 37,907 of PVIJ01002551.1, read as the reverse complement.
AGTTCTGGCCCTTCTCACACACAAAAGAAATATTTATCATATGCCTCCAGATACATTCCCTATTTCTATTCTTTTTTTTTTTAAGATTTTTTTTTAATGTTATTTATACATACAAGCTGGGGTACAGACCAGAGGCGTGGGGCGGCAAGAGGGTTCACCACAGACAGAGTGGGGAGCAGAACAGGCAGATCAGAAGTATACTGCTGAGGGGAGCAGCGGGTGAGGCAGGAGAGGTGTGCCACACCATGTGGGATTCTCCCCGGCCTGGTGTCGAACTCGTGTTGCCGGTGCCAACAGCTCCACAACGCAACGCTTAACTGCTGCGCCACCAGGGAGGCCCCTATTCCTATTCTTTAGGCATCACTCACTCATTCCGGAAAATTGTATGCTGCACAAATGCTAGTGTGAAGAAGTTGTTCAGATTTGACTGCTGCCCTTAGGCAGTCCCTCGAACAACAAACATTTGCATTGAAGTAGTATCCCTAGGGCCTATCAACCAACTCGAAGGGCACACTAGAGGTATGATCAGTCTCTACTGCCCAGCAAATGTACCATTTTAAATCACTGTACCCAATATATTCTTCTAGTGTTGCTGTAGGATTGTACTTCCGGCATAGAAACCAGACATTGACTTATCTTCTTCCTCCCTAAAGTATAATGGTTTGATCACTATGGGTAGTCATAAGATACCTTAAAGTGTGTATGGCTACATCATCTGTACCATGGAAGACATTCAGGTCAGCATCAAATCATTGGTCAAGTTGTTTTAGGTGGTAGAATTTCTCTACAATTCTTGCCTCAGGGCCAAGGTAGTTAATGACTGTTTTCATCTAATTGGGGCTAGGATCCTAGGGGGCAAATTTGAGGTTAATATGGCACATGGGCCTCATTTAATTCTTGAATTCCTGCTAGTAATAGTCTGTAATAAATGTTGTATAAGAAAATTGAAGACTTTGTCTCAATCTCTGTCAGTTTGATTGATATCAATGGTTGACAGGACAACATAATCACTGGGCAATTCAACAGAAACCAAGACATTGTAGAAAGGCAGGATGGATATATTGCTGGAAACAACTCTCCAAGAATAAATTACTTTTTTGTATATCTGGTAAGGAGATGTACTGATAGCTTTTGTTTTGTACTGTATTTTCTATGATAGAGCAAACATACTTAGGAGATTTAGATATTTTGCCACCTATTAGTGAAGGCAGGTTTATTTAGTATTTAATTTTAGAAAATTAATGGCTTCTTCTGGGGCAAAGGTCACCAGGTTTTACAACATAGGCAGCATCTTTCTGGGCTGCTCTGCATCACCACTGCATCACTTGAGGGACAAACTACAATGCATGAGCTTGAAGATTTCGCTGCATGCTGTGTCAAGGGTAGTACAGTTCTTTAATCTGACTCAGGAGTCTTGTGTGTTTTACTCGTATTCAGGAGCTCATAAAAGGCAAACTTGTAAACTTTCAAGTAAGGTACAATTTTAGACTCCATAGTTCTTGACATTAACCTTATATAATCAAATGCAATATTATGGGGAAAATTCACTCTCTCTTACTATTAGGCCATTTTCTAGCAATGACTTGTGAGCATTATGGTGAAATATATGTAAAACCAAGTGAGCATATTTTATCCCAGAAGGCTGATAGTACAATTTGAAATTTGGTTGCTTTCTCCTGTATCTTGAAATTTATTTTAAACCACCTTTTCATGAGAGAAAATTTCATGTTAGTTTTATTTTCTCTATGTAATAAATTTGTTTTTGTTCTTACATATAAAAGAGACATTACATTGTTTACAAATTGAGCTACTTAACTTGCTCTCTGAGTGTCCTGTTTCATCTAATCTTCACATAATATTGGTGAACTTGAATACAGAGAATAAGGCACCTATACCTAAGGAACACAACTCATCAATTCTCTGATGGTTGGGTTGGCTAAATGTCAAATGGTTGATCCATGGTGATTGTGATACTGACCAACTGGATACCAGATTTTCTGATTCAATGTAATCTTGTTAAAATTCAGTAATTTCGTTTCAAGGATTAAAGGTCTTGCACATTATTTTCTCTTTTTCTCCTGACCTTTCAAAGTTCACAATGATTCTCAAAAAGCTATCGGTCATCATCATATTCCCTGAGAATCATGAAATGATGATGTCTTGGAGACTTCACCACCTTTTTTATGAGTCTACTTGTAAATACTTGATGAGTGGCAGTGCTTACATAAAGCAATTTTCTGGCTTTTATACTCTTTTCACCTAGATGCTTTGGTTTCAAGTGAATTCCAGGCTGGAATTCAGTTTTCACTCATATTAAGAGTATACTTCTAGATACAAGATGTCAGGGAAAATGCAAATTAGAGTTTTTTAAACATATGCACTTTAAATATGCTTATCACAATTTTTGCAATGCTAGTAACTAATATCAGTCATATAGGGTAGACAAGGAGGCAGAATAAGGTAACTTTTTCATACTCACATATGGAGAAAACCTGAGGGCACACAAAAGATGAACATTCCCTTGCTAATGTTACACAAAGTAAATGTATAATAACATAATTAAATTAAGAATATATATTCAAATACTATGTATTTCTAAAGATAGTTGACACTGTTAAGTTCAAGATATTATATTAAGCAAATCAAGTAAATAATTGTGAGGAATTTAGAGCAGGCTTAATGTTCTACTCATGTAAAAATGTGCTTAATAGTCATATTTAAAATAGAATATTGCAGAAATTATCATTTTTTAATTCATTTTCTTTTTTTTAATATTTATTTATTTATACATACAAGCTGGGGTACAAGCCAGAGGCGTGGGGCGGCGAGAGGGTTCACCAGAGACAGAGTGGGGAGCAGAACAGGCAGATTGACTGAGGTACACTGCTGAGGGAAGCAGCGGGCGAGGCAGGAGAGGTCTGCTGCGCCATGTGGGATTCTCCCCATCTGGGCTTCGAACTCGCATGGCGCGCTGCAGACGGCGCCACAGTGCAGTGCTCAACCATTGCGCCACCAGGGAGGCCCCCATTTTTTAATTCACTTTCAAACTAAACATGATTTGAAAAATGAATTACATTTTTGTTGTTTTAAGTGAGGTCATTTTTCTTATGATAGCTGTTTTTGAGACAGGCCAAATATGTAACATTGTAAATTATGATAGTAAAACGAGGTATCTTCCCTTAAAATATTATAAAATTGTTATTAAAGAATATTAATTGATAAATGTTCATTGAGACATAATATACAGTAGCTGACATCTGAGAGAAAGGGACAGATATATGGATGTTCAAAAGACAGAATTAAGAGGTGATTGATAAAGGACATGACATGATATATGGCAACTTGATATACGGCAAGATTTTAAAATCTAGAAATTCAGAGTGTGTTTCTCCAGGAGAGACTATTCAGTTGTCAATATTTAGGTTACTTAGCATAAAAAAAATTAATTGTTAATAATATAAGAAAAAGAAAAAAATTCTCAATGAAAATTGATGTCCAACAAATTGTTTTGGGAAAGTATATAGAAGAGAAAAAAAAATTACTCCTGATATAATTGAAAGCAACAGGCACAATATGATGGCAAGAAGTAAGCATAAGGTAAGAAGGCAGGAACTAGGCACCAGCTTGAAGGTGACATACTGGAAAGTAATTTTGGTCTGTTGGTGTTTTGTGCTACTCAGGAGATTCCTTTAAACCAACTGTTTCTGCTCAGAGATTGCTGCCTAGTAAATGAGGATATTGGGCAAGGTAAAATTATATTTTTCTTCAATTTAAATCAGGTACTAATTATTTTTAGGGATACCAATAAAAGGATAGACTAGAATTTTCACATCTAATTTTTGTTGAATAAAATTGTGAGTATTTTCTACAATGTGTATCATATTTGGTAAATTAATAACCCATATTTTCATTATCTACTTGACTAAACTTTGTGGGGAGTAACAGATATGCCTGGATCTGTAATGCTGTACAGCAGGGCCATCTGGCTAATCAGATGTTACTTTTCCTTTTTTGTCAGAAAGTTAATTTTTCTGGTAAAAAGGAAGATTTGGTAGACATTTCACAGATAAGATTACCAAACCCTAATAAGAGTTGTGGAGAAATAATCATCTTGTTTCCTTGTTTCTGTATTTCCTTCTATCATTTTTATTTAGAATATTTAAAGGTGAATCAATGACTTGAACAAAAATGCATCTGATGATATTTAAAGGGAATTATATTTAAAATACATAGTGCAGAAAATATTAAAATTTCTCCAGAATATGAATATGAGTTCTTCCACTTAAAACCCATTATATTTCTTCAGAAACATCAGTTTCTACGTGTATAAATCATATCAACCTTACGCTGAGTTGTAAGACAAGATAATGTATTTAAATCTTCTAGGATAGTTTGAAGCACTTGCCAGCCAGGTGGCTATAACAGAAGGTTCATCTCACGCTGCAATCTCAATGAGAATAGGAAACATATCTTCACTTCTCATGACTAGCTGTTGATTAAATGATACATATAAAGCAGGGGCTCCATAAATATATGTGTGTAGGGAATAAATGAATGATGCAATGACCAAGATTCAATTTCAAATTTATAAAGCATGTACATTAATTTTTCTGAATTAAGGTCTAAAATCAATTTAGTATAATGGCTATAGATTTTCTATAGCATATATATGGAATCAAAGTGAGAAATTTCTTCTAGTTTCTGGGTGAAGAGAATACACTGGCAATCATATATATTTTCAATGTAAAAATGCAATCATTCAATTACAGTTCTAAATTTGAAAACTTCATGTTTTAATTCTTGTGAGTTTATTTCTTAAGCTCTTTTGTTGAGATTAATTGTGGAAATTAAGCGTTGGTATTTTAGGAACTTGGTTTACAAACTTGACATGTAGTCTTCCAAGTATATTTCTTTTCACCATGTTTTCAATTTTCACCAAAGGCATGTAATTTTGGGTCAAATCTTATTTGATACATCTTGTTTTCCCAGTGTAATCAATAATTGACTCTGAGCACTATAAAATTTAAAATGGCATACAATAGATACATGCTGAACTTTTAGAAATCCTGCCTATCACATATTTTGCTGTTCACATGCAATGCAAAGTATATCAACATATATTTTGGGCAAAATACAAATAAATTTTAATTTTAATTATAAAGATTAAGAAAATAGACTTGGGCCTCCCTGGTGGTGCAACAGCTTAGGCGTAATGCTATGGAGCTGTCAGCAGCTGCAGTGCATGTTCGATCTCTGGCCGGCCAGGGAGATTCCCACATGGTGCAGTAGATCTCTCCTGCTTCACCTGCTGCTCCCCTCGGCAGTGTGTTCGGTCGATATGCCTGTTATGCTCCCCACTCTGTCTCTGATGAACCCTCTCACCACCCCACTCCCCTGGCCTGCACCCCAGCTTGTATGCATCAATAAATAAATCTTAAAAAAAAAAAGAAAATAGACTACTCTGTAACCAATGTCTGCTTCATTCTTTTATTCATATTTTTTGAAACTGACTCCTTTTATCTATCTCTGCTCTTTCTACCTTAGAAGATATCATTTGTCTAAATTTTATCAACTACCTATCACTGCATAATCTCCAGTTTTGCCTGTCAATAAGACCTTACCCATGCTTTTGTCAGAGTAATTATTTAAAGGCACACATTAAACCTCCTCACTTCCCTACCTGTATAATTCAAAACTAGCTTTTCAGGGAAAACTAAATCTTCAATTGTTACACAAAGTCATTCACAATTTGGGTTCTGTTTAACACTCCAACCTCACAACAGTTTTTCTGCACATACCACCCTATCGCTGTGACCTGCTCATATAAAATGTATTTAGGGCCTTGAGTAGTCCTGCTTTTCCATGTCTCCATGCATTGACATACAAAGATCATGCTATTTAGAACAAATAATCTTTTCCCTACTCTTTACTCTCTGGTTTACAAGCATTTACTCTCCAAGATGCAGCAGTGACATCACCACTAATATTTCACAGAGGCTCCAAGACTATTTACTTGCTTCTATTTTATTTTCTGAATATACTCAAAATGTATGGTTATTGAGCATTTTAAAGAGGTAGAGAAAGACTGAGGAACATAACTTGTGATTTTATTTAATTTTTATCAATTTAAATTTAACTAGACATATAACTGTTACTCTATTAGGGCATCACAGAAATAGAAGAAAAGTTTAATTTCCAGTTAAAGCTAATACATAAGGTACTTTGGGCAAGATACTTAACATCTCTGAATACCATTTACTCAGTGATTATGTATACATTTTAATATTAATATTCTTCAAAAAGTTTAAAGTAGTCAAATTAGATAATCTATGTGAAAGCACATTGTATATAGCAATGTAACATGTTTTAGTTACGATGATTGCAAAGACCATAAAAATTTGTATTTTTTAAAAAAATATAATGGTCTGATACCTTCTTTACCATAAAGGAGCCAAGAGTATATGATGGAGAAAGGAAATCACTACAACATTTATGTTGGGCAAACTGGACAGTCATATGCAAAGAAATGGAACTAGAATACTATCTTATATTATAACAAAAATTAATTCATAAAGAATTAAAAACTTGAATGGTAAGACCCAAAACCATGAAACACATAGAAGAAAACACAGGGGATAAGATTGACACTGGCTTTAAAGATGTCTTTGGGACAATGACTCCACTGAAAGGGAAACAAATGCTATCAGTTTTCACTTATAGGAATAAATAAGGAAACAAAAAAAGGCAAGAAAAACAAAAACAAGCCCTTGGATTCTTACAACAGAGTGGAGATTCCCAGATAGAATGGGGTGGACCGTAAGACAAATGAGTAGAAGAGGTCAACTAGATGGTGGTAAAGGGTTATTAGAATTTTGGAGATGAATATGGTGTGATACCATACATTTAAGAGGTATGAAGCTTTACTCCTAAAACTTACATACTATTGTAAACCAATATTCACTCAATTACACACACACACACACACACACACACACACACACACGCACATGCACGCACACACACATTATATTATCTACCAAATGTTCTACCAATACCTCAATATATACTTTTTCTTTCTTTAATGTTCAAGTAATGGACAAATTGGCAAAAAGAACCCTATTGATTAAATAATGGCTAATTAATATTTCCATACATAAAGTCATTGCACTGTGCTGCCAGTACATAATTCAATATTTCATACAATATTGGAGATATATTGAATATAAAGGCAATATATAAATAGGAAACGGAATTTCTCTCATTAACATTATCTTCCCTTCACTGAATAGCTCCATGTTTTTCATGCTCTATTGGGTTTTCAATAAAACTAAATTTGAAAAATATGTAAATATCTAGAATTTCCAAGTGACTTGTTTTTATTGTTTACATCATTTCATAGGCTTCTCTCATTTTTATGATCACATGCAAATTATATGATATTAAATTTAAATGTGCTTTTCAGTTTTCTTCATCATAGACTATTCTACTGAAAATATTATATTGTGTTTGATAACTATTGGACTTAATATTTCCATTAAAGAAAACAATTTAAAAAAATATTTTTAGCATATTGAATTGGTAGGTTGGAAACATTTCTGTCACTTTCTGCAGATACTGATTGAAACACAACAAAATAGGGTGATATTCATTCAATGTTAATTGCTACAGAAATTTGATAGAATACTATGTTTCAAAACTTTTTTTCTCAAATATTGATAAGCCTATAAAGTCACAATAATTCAAAAGCCATTAGTACTTATCATGTAATTTAAAACCACATATTAATAGAAGGAACAGTTTAGGCAAATCTGTCAGAATAGATAACTGTCCATCATTAAGTGAGAAATTCACATGATGGTTTGAATTATATAGTTTTTGTTTTTACTTTTATGCTATTTTAAAGTATTTAACATTTTAGAATTATCTTTTATTTATAATAATAAATCATACATCTTTGAAGAAAGGAAAAAAAATTAGTTGGGATATAAATATTCTACCACAAAGTTTAGAATGATTACTTTATCATTTTAAATATAACTTTAAAAACTGGAATGTTTAGTCAATTTACTTAGAAATGTCAATTAGATCTAAAAATTAAGAGCAGTAGCAATGGTAATTTTCTAACCATGAAGGAATAACTGGTACTTAAATGTTGGACAAAATATATAGAAAGATATTTTTAGAAATTGGAAAACAGGCAAAATGGAATTATTATTTCTATGAGATTAAAATATATAATGAGGTAAGATCTATAACAGTTCAGTTTTCTATCTAACAGCATTTTTCTTTTTAATTTTTAAGGAGGGAGATGTTAGTGGATGATGGCAAATGGGAGCAGCTGGTATTTTCAGGGAAGAGTACCAAAGAGAAGGAGTGGAGAGCTAGTCAAAGAAAGGGCAAAATAAATATCACTAAGAGCACCTTTGAGACTTTGGCTGAATAGGACACCATACATAAGTAGAATGAAATTGGACAATGACAAGCAAAGCACAATGATCAAGGAACAATGAGAAGGAGCACACCAGAGATCTGGAAGTCCTTGGGAGGTACTGGAGTCTCAATTAGTCAGGTTAAAAGGCACAGTTGAAACCTGAGCATAACTAAAGTAGTCCTGGAGTATTATCGTTACTTTTCTCTAAAAGTTTAGGAAAAAAGGCTTAAATGATTTGAGGTTACGCACACAGTAGATTAGCTGCTTACAGAAACCCTTTTAAAAGAAGACTGCATGTTCACACACACACATGCACACATTCATACATTGGTGTATGCTCCAAGACTTCCTAGAAAAACCCTGTTAGATATTCATATAAGCACAGACATTCATTTAGCAATTAAGCTCGAGAAAAAAAGAACTAATAGAAATAGAACCTAAAACAAGAGATGATAGAACTTTTAGTCAAGAATTTTTAAAAAAGTATCATGTTAAAAAAATGTTATGTGCTCAGTAATTTAAAGGAAAATATAAATGTTATGAATACAGAAATGGAGGATGTTAAAAATAGAAACATGGTGTTTCCAGATCTCTAAAAGTCATGACTGAAAAAAAAAAATACTAGATAGGCTTAACATAAAATCAGACAACACAAAAGATTTTCAAGTGCAAAAGTAGGCAATAGCAGATTTTCCAATACAGGGTTATAAAAACAAAACTAAAAAGAGCAAACATAAAATAGCTTTAACTCTATAAATTATAAGTAGAGAATAAAGAGAAGGGTAGCTATTTAAAAATTTTTCAAAATACTTCCAGATTTAATAAAGAAAATTAAATCATAGATCATATAAGTTCAATGAACTCTAGGTTTGATAAACGCAAGGAAATAAACACATTCTCAGTACGTCACTGGGTATTGATAAAACTGTATGAGGTCAAAGAAATAAGTGGAGTCCCAAAAAACCCCACTTCCAAACACCTTGCTCTTTCTGTTGATTTAGGTGGGCATGTAGACTCCCAGCTCCTAAAATGGACCCTGCTGACATAAGGGGACAGAGTAAAATTTAGCAGTGATTAGTCTTATCTCTTACTTTCTCACTACACAATATATTTGCTGAGTGGGGATAGAGGCTTACCTTGCTGATTGATTATTGATTATCTCTGATTGAGGCAACTGATTATCTATGATGAAAATATTACAAGAAGTAGATGACTGAGATCCAATATGATTTGGATTCATGACGACTACAATGATTCAATATTAACATATGTTATATTTATAAAGTATATCTAAAAGTTAGTTTTGAGAAGGTAAAAGTACATTTCAGTCTCAAGTATATTTTCATAGCAGTAATTTCATTTTAAAAGATCATATAGAAATAAGGAGTAAAAAACAACATTGATCTTAAGTGTTAGCAAAATAAAAAGCATGTTGATAAAACTCAAATATATTTTAACAGAAGTCAGTTTAAGTACAAAACAAATGTACTTTCCAAGCTTTTAAGAAAAAAGTCAACTCAGGTTCAAAAGGAAACTATCTGGTTGTCTTCAATTTGTTTTTAAGATTTATTTTTATTTATTCATGCTTAGAAGAACTGGGATGAAGGCCAGAGGTGTGGCAGGTGAGAGGATTCACCTCAGACAGATTGGGGAGCAGAACACGCAGATCCACTGAAATATACTGTTGAGGGGAGCAGCAGGCTAGGCAGGAGAGGTCTGCTCTGCTCCCTGTCTGGGGATTGAACTCAGGCCACACTGGGTTATACTGCTGAGACTTAACCCCCATGGCACCAGGGAGGTCTGTTTTCAGTGTTTGCTACTAATTGGTCATTCTGAGCTTGGAGATTTCCATGATTGATTTAAAGGACATGAATAGCTATTGCTTAAGCCCGATGACTAGGGAGAACAAAAAAGCAAAGACAATTCTACTTGCTTAAAAGATTGGGATTTTTCAACATCTCTTGTGAACAAAAAGACTGCACAAAGTATCTGTATTGTTACTATTTTTTTTTTCTTAATAAAATCATGGTTAGTAACAAAAGTGATATCATGAAAAACATATTACTAGTTTCTATATTTAAATGTTTTTTCCTAAATCCTTCATTTCACACCTCAATAAAAGAGAAAACATAAACTTCACAACAGATGCATTTTATATTCTATCAATCTGAACGGTCTTAAAACTGCACATGTCAAAATGTCAAATGGAAGACACAGATGTTTAGCTAGTATTCATCAAATTCTATTCTATAAAAATACAGTGAAAATGAGGATGGATTCATTGAAGCAAGACTTCCAATAAATAGAAAACAATGTTGCCTTATTAGTAAGATTCCTTTCCAAGGGCAATTCCTTCAAAATATTAGATGTCAATATATATGAAAGCCTTGTACTTTTCTGAAGTCATGCTGGCAAGTCTTTGCCTGACAGCTCTGAAAATAATGCAGGTGAAGCTACAGCAAATTGTTCTAGTTGAATTGCAGTGGGCCATCTAATTAGATCAAATTTAACACACTGAACATTGTATTATTCACACAAAGGATCACATTAATACTATGTTTCACTGTTTGCATTCCAATAATAAGCATACATAATAATTATTTGACATTTTTATTTAATGTAACAAGGAAAGTACTTAATAGATGGCAGTTATAGTAATGATTTAATAATATTGCAATTATTTAATAATGAAAATAGTAAAATCTGTATTATGTCCAATATATATAATGTACAAAACTGTTTTGAGGAAATAGATGTGGTATACTGCAGTTTGGAATTTCTCTCTTTATTTCTCCTACTTGTTTGACTATTTAATTGACACATGGGGTTTCTTTTTTCTGTGACTTTGTTTCTAAGATGGTGTTACCCAAAAGTCTGTACTAATCCTCCTCTTATTCTACATATATCTGTTATTTGGTCTCAATGTTAATTATGTTGTAGATAGATACACAGATTTTAGATAGAAGACAGACAGATCAACATGTATCAACATATTACATGTATCAACAATGAAGATATTTTTATAATTGCCCCTTAGAAAGATCCTTCAGGCACTACAAAGTTGAAGAAAAAATATGCACTAAATATTGTTTCATGTGGCAAAAAGCGAAAAACATACCTTTTAATTATTGACCACCTATATATTAACTACTTTTATATCTGTGGTTTAATAAATTAACAAGATTATAAAAATGGCTTGGAGATAATAGAAAAGTTTTAAATGAATAATATTTTTCAGACTTTCATTGAATTCATGGGCACATTTTAAATTATTATAAAGGTGTCATGAGAACACAGCAGAATCATTAATTTTTTTTGAAATATGCTATTAATTCAACTTATATTAAGTCCAAAGTAAATAAAGGACATACATTATTTTGATCTTGAACTTATTTTTAGAGTTTATTGCCACTACGGTAAGCAAAACTATTTTATTTCAAGAAATGAGTAAAAGTATAGATTAAAGTCAATCGGGCTATTACATAAATAGTTCATAAAGCCCACAAGTTTCTTTCACTTAAAAGCTTAGATTCGGAAAAAAAAAAAAAAGTTCCAAGCACAGGTATAAAAAATAATGTGAAAGAAATTCCTCTTTTGTTAATTTCTCTATTAGCCTTCACACTGATTCTAAATAGGACAGTTCCAAAAATCATTTACATAAACTATTTTCTTTTCAAAGAGATTTCAGTGTGAATACAACATAATTTGCCTCTTTTATCTGACTCTGACACACCCATTTGATGTGATGATACAGCAAATGGAGGCAGCTTAGATGGAAATTTTATTCCTGAAACGAAGATTTTTTTTAATTTTTAAAATGCTTTATTTATGTCCTTTACATTATTTTGTATTCCCCATAGGTTTCCCTCCACCAATTTACCAGTGAACCATCACCATAGACCATGTGCTCATTTCCTCCCCTCCCCCGTAGAATGTCTCTTATTTATGGTTGCCTGCTAGTTTTTTTAGTTTGAAACAAAGAAGATTTTGCAAGGGGGCTATATAAAGTTCTAGAAGTCATTGTGTTTGGTTTATCTAAGTACTCAAACTTTGCTAATCACAGTAAGGTCAAGACTTCTTATCTGGAGAAAACCTATAAAATCTGTATGAAGAAAATAAAGCAACTGTTTTCATACTGGATACTATGAAACACAAGCATCGCTGTTTTTGGTTTACACATACAGTATGAGGTAGGGTTTCCCAGTGTTGGGGAAGTGAATGAAGGGCATCAAGAAGTATAAATTTCCAGTTATTAAATAAAAAGGTCATGAGGGTGCAATATACAGCATGGTGATGATAGTCAATAACATTATAGATCAGACTTGAAGTTACATAGAGTAAATCTTAAAAGTTAACTTGTATGGGAACCGATAGTAACTAGGATTATAGTGGTGATAATTTCACACTGTATGAAAATATTACATCATTATACTATATACCTGAAGCCAATATAATGTTATATGTCAGCTATACCTCAATGAGAAATTTTAATGTGATCACACTGACCCCAATTTATACTACTTTTAGAAAATTAGCAAAATATGTAAAAATATATGTTAATATTGCTTCTGAGCACATTGAAGGTTGCTTTGTGAATTACTATTTTAATTCTTAAGTGTGACATTCACAATATTTCCTTCATGATTTGATATAATTTTATACCATTAAGTCTATCTAAAAATAAACTGAAAGTAAATACACAATAACATTTGCTGTTAATAAATAATGACAAAAAGCATTATCATAATATTAACTGTCTTCCCCAACACACCATTCTTGAAGTACTAAACTAGTTTATAGGGATGATACTTTCTACTTTTTGAGATCCAGACCTACAGAACAGGTCTTCCAGGGAATACAGTTAGGCCAAAGGCAAAACCTGGATTGTTATCATTATTGAGCAATAAAATTTGGTATTTTACAGAAATCAAATGAAGTATAAAGTAGGTCAGATTCTGGAAACACTAGTCTACTCTAGTTGTTTACTTTCTAGATTCTTTCACTTATTCATTAAATATTTATGAAATTATCATTAAGTGAAAGACTAAATTATAAAAAAAAAAAAATTGCCACAATGTATAGAAAGCAAAAAAGTTGAACTAAAATAGGCAGCATTTTGGCTAAAATTATAAAATAAAAAAGACGAGGCATAAAGAAAAATAGCTTTCCAAACATCTTAAGGATGAAATATTAAAGAGGCTAAGGTTTTACAAATTTTATTCAGGCAGAATCTATTATTTGAAAATTTTTTCTTGTTATACTCATTTTAAGAGATTGTCGAGGGAGGAGGAAAACTACTCTCAACCCTTTGCATTATCCTAAAAGATCTCTGATAGTCATCAACCATCTAAAAGAAGAAAATAAACTGAGTTCATAGAGGCAGTAGCCCCAATTATAAACAGAAAAATTTTCAGTGAGGCCTGTTTTGAGAAAATGTCATTGTTTAAACAGCCGGTTCTGAGATAGCACTGAGAAAGCAGTAACGGTCTTCTAGTAAAGTCACAGAACTGAGGAGCAATTACACCCTAGTCATTAGGCCAAACAGACCTATTAGCAGCTCTCTCCAGCCTCTAAAGACCCTAAGCCTGACTATGTCAAACACAATTCAGAAAATTAGGAGCACACAGAAAGGAAAAGACCACTTTGGTTCTCCACAAACAATATGAAAAAGGCATGAGATATGATAAGGCAAACTTGGTAAAATTTTAGAAATATGAATAAATTATCTACCACAAACCCCAAGTGCTAAGATAAAATTGGAGCGTATATTAATGACTATTTTCAAATACATATAATAGAGAGGAACAGTAATTCTGTTTATTGACCTTCTGGCACTGTCTTAGGTTCATTATGGCCATTACTTCGTTTAAATCACATACTGACCATAAAAGTAAACATTTTCACTAACGAGAAAACTTATGCTCTAAAATACTTTACATCTTGAATGATTCATAGGTAACTTTGGCTCCCATAGTCTCACAAACACAAACCCTCATCACATGAAAGATTCAGAAAACAGATATTTAAATGGAATTATATTAAATGAGTTCTGCAAGGTATCTTTAAGTAGGGGAGAATTGAGAACTTATGATAAACTATAGATTCAATTAATATATTATCTCATTGTTTGATACCATTGTCCCCCTGTCCCTAATTGCTTAAGCTGAAATACAGAAATACTAGGCAAGGGCTAGAATTCAGGTCAAGGTGCTAATTTAAAAAACAAACAAAGGTTCATCCTAATAGTCCAGATTATACTTTTTTCAAATATAGTGTAAAACTAACTTCTGAGGACAGAAAGCTTTGGAAGTCAGAATTCAGAAGCAGGTTTTGCTGAGTTAAAAATCAAGTTGTTGACAGAGCTGGGTCCCTTCAGAAGACTCCAGAGAACAATCTGTTCTTTTCTTTTTTCACCTTCAAGAGACTTCCACATTCCTTAGTTCATGGCCCCTTCCTTCATTTTAAAGTCAAAAGCAGACTCTTCAGTTTTCTCAGACTATTACACTCCTGCTTCCCTCATTCACTCATAAAGACTCTTGTGATTATATAGGGAAAAATTTTATAACCCATGATGATGTTTTCAATTCAAGTTTTCTAATTACTCACACCTGCAAGTCCCTTTTGGCAGTAAGGTTATATATTCAAAAATTCAAGAGGATTTAAAAGTGATATATTTGGGGGCAAGGAGGTGTTCTTATACCCTCCACATGGATTCAACTGTGCATTAAAAAAATACATTCTATACATTCTATTCCTTCCAATAAATTCAGTATTATATATGTCTATCACTATTGATGAGATAAATTAAGTTCATTACTTCAATACAGTAATTGCAATGATTATTCTGTTGTATCTTAAGTAGTTACAAGAATTGATTCAGATATTCAACTTAAGTATAAAATGTTTTGTGTAACATAAAGACTTCTTGACTCTTAGAATTTGTAGTTTCCCTAAAGCAACACAACTGCTAAAGGTAGGCAGAGATTAAGTGCACATACATAAACTCTTAATGACATCTCACTGATACCCACTTAATTGTTCCTGTATCCTGGGGATGTCTCTGTAAGTGCTACTCCATTATTCAATAGGGGAAGGTACTTTGTGAATGCCATCAAAATCAATTACTGTTTGTCCATTTTGGGGGGCCAATGAGGCAGAGAATTAACCTCCAACCAATTTCCAAAGTCATTTACAAGCTGATGGTTAAATCATTTACTGCCACAGGCAACAGACCTGTAGAGCATTTGTAAAAATGCAAGATGCAGGGTGCAAGGAATATATCAGCGTGTCATGACAGTATTTAAAACATATTTACTTATTTATTTTAAGCTCTCCAAATGTCCTGAAGTCAAGGACCTACACTGTTTAATTTATTATTAAATAAGTCTCCAAAGTTAACGAGAGAGTCCCGTGTTCTCCAAAGCAAACTAAAATTCTCTAGTCATTTGGTAAAAGCATTCCAAAATTTACATTAATTTTAAAGTTAAATGCTAATGTCAAATTCTGAATCTAGATTAATATAATATTAAATCTTTTTGATAATATACATGGAACACTTGTGATTTTTGACTTCTATAAATGATGAATTATAGTAAAATAATTCATTGCTTAAGATAAAGAAAAATAAATCTCATAATGTCTTAATAGATTTTATGGTGCAATTACTTTTAGGTCCTCAAGTACTGAAGCATATTAATTGAAGTTCTACTTTGGTAAATCATCTTACGGATTTTATAATTTGTTTTGAAATTTAAATATTTCAGGGAGAAAAATAGGGTTTTTTTTCATGTGATATGTAATGAGTTTAGAAATCACTTCCATTCCACAAGGAAAAAAAAAAGAAAAACTGAAATTCAACACCTCTTAGATTCATAGAGAATTGAGATCACAGGGCAAACTTCTTCCCCAAAATAAGAAGAGAGAGAAAGAGGTAGACACCTGTTCACAACTTGTCAAGAGTAGAAGCCCAGGAGCAGATGCCAACAGTTAGAGTCAATACTGGTAGATGACTTTATATTATAACTGACAAATGGCTACAGGCTGAGTGTAGACTAATTTGAAAAGAATCATGGATTTATAGAATGCTTTTCTTTCCCCTTGTACCTTACCACCACATCAGGCAGGATGTTGTATGATGTCAGAGAATTACAGCTAAACCATTACGAGCCTCAGGCCTTATGTATCTCAAGGAAAAGTAATGACAACAAATATGATAAAAATAAGAACAATAGAGAAAAGTTTAGTTTCTGACACCACAGCTAAAACAAACAGCTAACACAATTTAACTGCTCATCAGATAACATAAAACCTAACACTAAAGGTTAATGTACCTCAGTTTCTTTTATGAGATACATCATTTTCAGCTTTAAGGAAAACTAAATGATGAGGATTGTTAAAGACAAAAATAGAATCTGAAAAGGCAAAACAAGACCCAGAGTCAGATATGGCAGAAATTTTGGAATTGTTAGATAGGGCATTTTAAATGGCTAAGATTATTTTTTCAGTGATCTAATGTAAAAAGTAGACAGCATGGATAAAATGATCAGAGATTAAAACTATAAGGAAAAATAAAAAGGATATGCTAGAAATCAAAACACTGTAATAGAAATGAAAAATAAAAAACACCCAACAAGGCTATTAGCAGCCTGGATATGACCAAGGGACGAATCTGTGGTCCAGAAGATATGTCAATAGAAAATTCCAAAACTGAAACACAAATTGTCACGTCGCATATTCCCAGAAAACATGCATAATAGACTCAATAATAACCTCTGTAATAACCTCACAAAGAGTTTATATTTATGTTATTTTTCATCTAAAACAAACACCAAATGTTAATGTTGTCCATCTTTTAAATTTTATCCATTCTTCTAGTTATAAAATAATGTATGATTATGGTCTTAGCATGCATTTCCCTGATAACTAAGAATGTGGAACAATTTTTCACGTGCTTATTTCTCATTTACATGGTTATTTTCAACACCTTTCATTTTGTTCATTTTAATTGAGTTGTTCATATTTTTATATTTGAATCACCGATTTCTCTATATTTCCTGAAGAATACCAATTCTTCCTTTTGTACATTTTGCAGTGCAGGTAATTCTCTTACCTTTACCAAGAATTTTACTTATCCTTCTTCAAGGTTATTTTCACTTGAAACAAAATTTGGGGTTGACTCTTTTTTTCCTAATTTAATCTTTTAAAGATACCTCTGTGCTCCATTCTGGCCTCCATAATAACAATGAAAATTTCATGGTTTTTCAAATAATTCCCTCTATGTAATGGTCTATTTTACTCTGGACATTTTCAAGATTTTCTTATGTCTTTAGTGCTCAGAAGTTAGTCTCTGATGTGCGTACACAGTTTCTTTATGTTTACCTTAAGATTTTCTATATGTATTCAACATGCACGTTTATTATGTTACAACATTTAGCAATTTCTGCCATAATTATTTCAAGTCTATTTCTAATGCACTTTTGTTCTCCTTTGGGGCTTCTGATTACAGATGTTAGATTTTTTATTCCACCCCACACATCCATTAGACTTTATATTTTCAATTATATTTCTCTTTCTTTAGATTGGATTATTTCTATTGCTCAACAGTTAGAGTCACAGATATTTCATATCAGTTGATCTCTGTTTTTCTTTTACATTTTTCTGTTGATTTTTTAAAATCAGATTATGTATTTTCTTTTTGGGAATTTTCCTCGCATTCCTTTACATAGTTTTCTTTGATGAGACATTTAACCTCCACTAACTTCAAGTATAATTTTCTTTAATTCTTGAACATAGTTATAATTGCTTTATACTCCACTTTTGTTGACTCTAATACCTGTATCATCTCATGGTTGTCACTGTTGGCAGTATTTTGTTTGAAGAATGGGTTCTATTTCCTAGGCTATAAATATGTTAAGTAAGTTTTGGATTGTACCCAGGACATTTTGGTATTATATTATAGTTTCTAAATCCATTCACTTTGCTCTGAAGAGTATTTAATTTCAATTTTTTCATGAAATTACCTTCATTAGACTTAAATCACAGACTCATTCACAGTGACAGCACAAATCTTTGTTAAATTCTGTTATTCTTAACTGGGTTACTTGCATTCTATGAATGTATCTTTCAAGGGCCAGCTGGGAGGAGAGCAGTTTTTATGCAGTTACTGTGGTTATTCAGTTTTCTCCATTTCTATCTTTGACCCTTCACTTATTTATAGTCACTGTAATTGTTCTGAATTATTTCCCCTGAAAAAATAAGCTTAGGAAAGCTGTGAGCTTTCATTCACAATTTTAGTTATACCACAAATATAAACTTTTTTCTCCAACCTAAAAGTTATAAAAAGGGAGATTTGGCCCCTGCTATCTCTTCTTAAAATTCTTGTCTCTTCTATAATTATTCATATTTTATTGATTTTCTTTTGACTTAAGTGTCTGTTATTTTACTTGCTTAACATATTCCTAGAGTTTTTAGGTTATAGTTTTTATCTTCAGGAAAATGAAATGACACCAAAAAAGTCAGGATTATCAGTAGGTCTATTTGACTCTAGTGTCTGCACATTTATTCCTTTATTTTGCTTTCCATAATGTTAACTTCTTGGGACTAATTCACTGGATATATGCCACTGTGGGAATTAAACCTTCAGAATCTTCAGACTTATTATCTCATTATAGGTAACATTCTATTACAAATCAAAATATCATACAGTAGACTAACCTATGTATGAATTAGTGTCTATTTGTATATAATTATAATTACAGTTCATTTTCCAGCGCTTTTCTTTCTCATATAATTTTCTTAAAGACCTCATGGGATAAATATTATTATCATTCTCTCACAGAGAAAACTTGCTAAACTTGGAGAGTTAATGAGCAACTATAATGAAATTACAAAACAGGTGACTTTGTTACCTTCATTTATGAGGTTAAATGTGCCAAGTCTCAGAAAACTAAAGGTAATCAAAAGTATTATTACTTTCTGTAGGTATTTATAAGTGTGTCTCATATTTTTATTTTATTAATTTAGGATTTGAAAAAATACTACATGCATAATTCTCCCAACTGCTGATGTTTAATTCTTTCAAAAAATCCATTTCATAGTGACATAAATTAAGAACATATCTGTAATATTAAAAAGTGCCAAACTATTATTTATCACTGAAGAGTGAAAAAATATATTATTCTGAACTTCTAATCTGTGTCTGTGGAAATGTGATTTTCCTAGCTGAGAGAGACATTTGAAAAGAAATTTATTCTGCCTACATGTGCAATTTAAGAACCAAAACCACAATCTGTTTGAATGTCTTTCTTAAGTTCAGAACAAACCATTTTTTTTTCCATAAGGGCATTTTTCTACTCCTGTATAAGGTAATATTTATTCATAGAAAAAAATGTTCATTGAATAATAATAGGCTAGGGATAAACCTACTAAAAAATGTTCTACTAGTACAGGATTAAGGAACGAAAACATTTAACAGCATGATCATTATCAGTATTTCTATGAAATCTTCCTTATGAATTCAGGAACACAGCTAAATTATCTATATCAGCTAAAAAAAGAAAGATAAACAAAGATGAATAAATATAAGTGAAAGACAATTGATAACAAGACAGGAGAAAAAGTAAAATGAGGCATATGTTTTAATGCACTCAGACTATTCTTGCCATAACTGGGTGAACAAAGGAGACTTTAAATAGCTACATTTTCAAAAGAATGAAGATATCTTAATAGCATTTTCTATATAAAATATATTTCTATATAAAATATATTGTCCTTAAACATATTCAATGTTTCCTAATACATCTGGTTAATAAATTAACTTAAAGATTTACTCATTATCAGAAGCTTTTCTGCATAAAAATTTCATGTGCATATAGAAAGAACGTTCAAGATAGTTGTCACATCAGGTAAATAGTTTTAGAGGGATGGTTAGTGAAATCAGAAATGCAAAACATAGATACAGAGGAAATAGAATGATTTGAGTATTATTGAGAGATCTACATATTCTCAACCATCTACTCTACTCCTTGAAATATTCGCTATTAAAATCAATAACATGTTACTGAATACAATTTTGGATTGAACTTTGGGTGTCTCTGAGAAACATACAAATGTAATTTCTGAAAACTATAGTAATGGGGTTGAGGGGTACTGTAATTTGTGCTGGCATAAGACATAGGTTGGAATGGTAAGATACTGTGGAGGGCAGGTTTTTTCTGAAATGACCGAATGTGACAACCAGATAAATATTATATATTTCATAAATCTTTGTGCCAAAATGGTCTTTAATTATTTTCTTTTCTCTAGACTTATATGGGAATTTTAACATAAAACATATACCAGTACAAAACTAACATTTGCCCAAGACAATGTAGTAAGTTTAATAATAATACTGGTAAAACAAGTATTCTAACAAGAATGCAAAAATGCCTAAACATTCGATATCATCAAGATAGTTACAAAAACCCTTTTGTTTTTCATTGGCCCCTTAGGAGGCAATGACTCAGGATCCTGCCCATTCACCATCTTCCCAGAAATCCTTAGTGACCTTGGTGGTCTATGAATCCACTACACAAAACACACACACACACACATAGATACACATCAAAACAGACTATTATTTCACTAAAAAATGTGCAAATCATTTTCAAAGGTATCACAAAAGTAGTGATTTGGTAGATTTTAAGACTAAATTTATCTTCTGGTTTATAAATGTATATTCAATGCATAAGATAAAATTGTGCTCTCATTAAATGAAATACCTAACAAAAATTGCACACATTTAAGATCACATATTTTTTTAAAAATATTACATATATGTAAATAAATTCACTTATGTCTAGCATATTCAAATTCCTTCCATTTGATGGCTATATCATCATAGAATTTGATCCTACAAAGTGAAACAGATGGCAAAAATAAATTGTTTATATCAACACATCATGTGCAAAAGGTTAATTGAATTGCCCCATTATCAATTTAGAAAATAAATATGCAATACTAGATTCAAAATAGACATAAGTCAAGGTTCTTTTCCTTTATAGTTCAACTCACTAGTGTGGTTACATTAATTACAAAGATTTTAGCTCTATTAGAAATGAACGTTTAAAGGATTAATTTATTTTAATAATCAAATGTCTGACCTCTTATTAAAGTAGGCATGCTCTGTTCATGACATTGCAAATGACATTCAGATATGCTTTCAATCACTGATATGATTGAAGAGCAACCCTTTCGCCAATAATGGTGGCAATCTGTTGATCTGTTCCATAAGCAAAAGCTTATAAAACATTTTCAGTCCCAGGGAACTCTCAGGCACATTTTACACTGGGAAGCATATCGAAGCCATTAAAAATTCGGTATGAAAAACATCGTGATAATGTTGACTGTTTCTAGTCTTCCAAGTACATGAACAAATATTAATCACAAATTCCAACTCTGGGGGCCTCCCTGGTGGCGCAGCGATTGGAGCTGTTGGCAGCGGCAACGCGAGTTCGACACCCGGCCGGGGAGATTCCCACATGGCGCGGCAGACCTCTCCTGCTCGCCCGCTGCTCCCCTCAGCAGTGTATTTCCGTTGCTCTGCCTGTGCTGCTCCCCACTCTGTCTCTGGTGAACCCTCTCACCGCCCCACGCCTCTGGCCTGTACCCCAGACTGTATGCACAAATAAATAAATCTTTAAAAAAAAACAAAAAACAACAAATTCCAACTCTGTAGTCAGCAGTCATCTCACTTGTTACATCATACATACATATATATATATATATATATATATTTTTTTTTTGCTATTTTAACGGTTGTCCTCATTATTCCTTATGTTTCATTTTAATAACTCGACATATTAAAATGTCCTATAAAATGCTCAACTCTTTGGAGAAGATTTTAAAAAGGCATATTATTTTAGAGTGTGGGTGGGTATGTGTGTGTGTTTGTGTATACTTTTGCTTCCTTCAGCTGGAAGACTATCTTCAAGTTCCTTATTAAAAGTATCTAATTGAATCCAATCTTCAGTATCTGTGACAGTGACTGACATATAGTAGTTTGCTTAAATATTTTTCAGATACACGTATTAATATTTAAATTTTTGATGTAAATGGATACTCAAGGAAATAATATATGCCTATGTTAATTAAATTGATTTCACAGTATCTTTCCCGACCTCCAAATTTTATTTTGGAATTGCTAATGAACATCACATGAATGCCCCTTATTAACCTCAACTTTAAACTACTATAACATACTACTTTTCTTGTCACATATATACTGCACTTACCAGTCTCGTGTTAAATCCCAAGACACCTTTGATTATGGGCTTGACTCTGAGTTTTGTCTCATAACTGTCTGAGGTACCCTCTCTTAAAAACTAAATCTATTCAGTCTACTCCTGTGGCTAATGGTGTTGATTTGAATTTAACAATTTGCTGTAACTTATCTAGAATCACACTTTCTCTTTCCCATCTGTTTACTTTCAGCTGCGACCACTCTCAGAAACATGTTCTGCAGTTTCCCATTCCTGTCATTCCTTAAAGTCTTCCTTATCAGAGGAAAATTATTTCTCGACCTCCAGACTTTGATTTTACACTCATTCCATTCATTTTGTTTTATATTTTCTATAATGTCAAGCATAGGGATTTGTATAGAATAATTTATTAATGAGCATCTATTGTATGAACTTAAAGGTGCAAAAAATACTCAATACCAATTGATAAGACTTGAAGCAAGAATTTTGTTCAAATGTAAATAAAATCTTGTGATTGAACATATTTTTGAAGTGGTATGCAAAGAGTTTTAAGACATAATTGCATATAGTTGAAAGTGAGTACACTTTTTGTGTGAGGAGGGATGGTATTAATGCATACTTAGTTCTCAAGAAATCATCTTTGAGGAAATGGCATGAAAAATGTTTGGGTTTACCTAATAGGCATAATTCAGGACAAACATGGGTTAAAGGTTAAAGTATGATTCATTTGTATCTTTTTCATTTCTTTGGAACAGGCTATTTTTGGCTATTTGATTTTCACAGCTCATTGAGTCATGTTCACCTGCTAAATGTCACCTTATTTTTTCAGTGATTGTTTGCACTTGAATGGTCTCCATCACCACCTGAAACTTAGTTTGTATCCTAGTGTTAATTGTACTATTCTAGTTGAGGTGTAAATATTTCATCTTACTATGTCTGCCTTTCATTGAAAAATAAGTATTTTCTAATTTTGTTCAGTAAAATCAGATTTCCTACTATGATTACTTGGACTCAAACATGGAACAGATAATCTTCTAGAGGTACATGGCTGCTTGAAATCCAAACTGCAGAAAAACTTTTAAAAGAAAATTAGCTAGAAGGTTTTGAAATGTTTTTGCATCATCTAATGTTATGTTTACAGTAAAATGATTCTCATCACTCTTGTCAGTGATGACAAAATTTTACCTGTTTGAAAGTTGTGATAGAATACTTCAAAGAAAATAATGAAAATGTAAAGAAAACAACGTTGAGTTGAATGGAATATAGATTTTCACAGCTTGAAATAACACTGCATTTTAAAAAGAGGCTGTTCAACATTGGATGTAATGTGTCGGAATGATATAAATATTTTTGATAACTTTCAAATGATTTTGATGGCTGGAAAATGTCTTAAATTTACCAATTCTTGACTTGTAAATGGAGTACCCTGTATTTCTGAATACATGATTGTATATCAAACTTTATCAACGTGACACAAAATTGGATGAGAACAAATTAGAAGCTGAATTAAAGAATAGAATTGTGGGAAAATTTATTTTCTTCACAGAAATGAAATTTGGTTAGGCAGAATTGAAATATGAAGGGAAATGAATGCAAAAATTGCTTGTGTATCTTCTATCAATATGTACTGCTAAAGGGATAAAGCAAAACATTTCTCACAAATGAACAGAAATATAACACTTCTGGTACCGAAGTCCCTTCCAAACTGGAAATTCTAAGCATTGGAAAAACTATGTGTCAACACTTAGGAAATGAAAAGTAACTGAGTCATAACAAAATTTACATAAAATAGTAACTATATTAAATATACAGTATGCAGAGATATAAACAATGTGGATGATGACAGCAGTGTCCATATTGTCTGTGTGAAGAAAAGTTTACTCCCCTGTCTATGAGCATAGCAAGTCCTCTAACACTACAAAATTGGGGAGTCCTTCTTGCTCATCTGCCTCCACCGCAGGTAGAGCCAGTTACTCTCTCCTCCTCTCCTTCTATTACTAAGTAAAACTGACAGATCTCTCCTACAGCTTCCCTCACAAAATGAGTACAGTACACATTTAGAGGGCCCTTTATTTTCTGTAAAACCTATAAAGGCTGGGGCAATTTATTATACCTTTTCAGACCTTCTACAATGTTTGACAAATAAGGCACCCGCAAATATTTACTAGACAAATATATGAATTAAATCTATCTACCTAAGTGATATCTATCTTCACTTTCTGAGCTAAATGGAACATGATGCTTTTGTCAATAAAATTATCCCCTATCTGTAGCTACAGCATAGTTTTAAAAAAAATCTGGATAAGGACAAGTTGCATATGAGAACTCATATTTACTCAGTTTCAAACTCATTTTGTCCTCCCTGATTTATCGTGTTACTCCCCTGCTGAGAATAAACTAATGATCACTTAAGCCTAAGTGCATATTTAGAGAGATGAAGTGGTGGTTTCTTTCAGCTATCATCCAGCATCATACTGACCATTCATTAAATAAGCTAGTATCAGAAACAAAATACATGTCCAAAATTAAATTTTATTTAGCATTTCTAGGAATTAATACTGACACAATAATGGTACTATGACAGAGACTTGCAGAAATTCAGATCACTGCATTTTGGAATATTTTCAAAACCTGATTCATTCAAAGGTAGACTGGATGCAGTCTTTCTAAATTGCTGTAAACAAACAAAAAAAAAATGACACTATGTCTTATTGAGCTGTCTTGTATATTCTGCCCTTGGAAAAGCCAAATCTGTCACTTCACCTTTAGTAAAGCACAAACCTTTACACTGCAGTCACTCTGAATTATTCAAGATCTTTATACCTTATGATTCAAAAGTGCAGATAAGGGATTTTCCACTATGTCTAAGTGAGGAAGTCAGCAAATGATTTCCACAAAAACATTCAGAGGAACAAAATTTTCAAGAACAACCATTTTAGCACTCTGGAAATCAACCGAAGATTTACAACTAATACAAGGAACATTTATTTTTGAAAACTGCCAGACATCAAATAAAACCAGGAGTAGTCTATGATATTTTTGTTGCATCTTTTTCTCCCCAGTCTCCTCTACCTTCAGCTCAGTGAATAGAGAGGTTCTGCCAGGACAAAGCAGATGGGTGAAGACAGTCTAGCTTAACTGACAGTCAAAAGGGGGGCTCACTCAGTATGGCTTGGGAATAATTCCCACACCCATGGCATTGTCACTGGAAGTGTCAATCATGATGGCAAATGACCAGGGAGCACCAATGACTCTAGTAGCCTTAGGATGCTATTTACTTCCAGGAAGCATATTCCTGGCCAAGGCTGTATGTGTGTACAGTGAAGATAAGTTAAGATGCATATTTTGAACCCTAGGAAACCACAGAAAAGTAGCTAAAATATAGCACAAAACACAAACAAAGAAATTTTAAGAATACACTAAAAATAATTTATGTAAAAGGAATGAAAACAGTAAAGAAGAAACAATGAAACAACGACAAAAAATAAATAAAAAAGAGCAAATGGCAAATGCAAATTTAACAACATCGATAATAGTCTAAAATGTGAAAATTCTGTGCCCACTCAAAAGGCAGACTAAATTTAAAAAAGCAAAGTACAGGGCCTCCCTGGTGGTGCAGCGGTTAAGCACTGCGCTGTGGAGCTGTCAGCAGCGGCGACGCGAGTTCGATGCCCGGCCAGGGAGAATCCCATATGGTGCGGCAGACCTCTCCTGCCTTGCCCGCTGCTCCCCTCAGCAGTGTATTTCTGATCTGCCTGTTCTGCTACCCGCTCTGTCTCTGGTGAACCCTCTCGCCGCCCCACGCCTCTGGCCTGTACCCCAGCTCGTATGTATAAATAAAAAATAAATCTTTAAAAAAAAAAAAGCAAAGTACATATACTGCCAACAAAAGGCATCTAATAGATTTAAAATGAATGAGATTAAAAGCAAAACTATGGAAAAAAGATATCCACAACAAAGGGTACATATTAGAGAGCTGACGGAACTTTGTCATATCAGTTGAAAGATTACTATACGCAGAAAATATATACACACTAGAAACAGACATAATAGTTTTAGGGAAAAACAATGCCATTCTTAATGATTAAATAATCAATGCATTAGGCAGATATAATGATTATAGAAGTATACATATTTTCAAACATAAAACGGATACTGATGAAATTGCAGTGACGTAATATTCTAAAATCAATATGGCGATAATTGCACAATCTATAACTTTACTACGAAAATATTGGTTATATACTTACAATAGAATAATTTCTGATAAGTATAAATGTGCTTGTAAAAAAGTTATGGTGAAACGTAGCATAAGAAAGGTGCAATGTGGTGTATACAACTAACGTAAGGCAAAAATTTGAGGATTAGCAGAAAAAATTGTGGCATTCTTACCATTGGAATCATCTCTTGAACATAATGTCAGCTTTGAATATATAATTTTTTAAATCATGGAGCTTTTAAAACAAAGGTCACTGGTCTGAATGTTTGTGACCTCCCACAATTCATAAGTGGGGCTTTGGGGAAGTGAGTATACTGCCCTTATAAAAAAAAAAAAAGGGTCTAAGGAAGATCCTTCACTTTTCTGCCAAGCACGGATACACTATGAACATCAAGCCAGCTCTCACCAGATAAGGAATTTGCTGGTGCTTTAATCTTGGAATTCTCAACTTCCAGAACTATGAGAAATACATTTCTGATGTTTATAAACAACCCAATCTGTGGTACTTATTACAGCAATTCAAACAGACTAAGACAAATAATTAAAGATGGGCAAAAAAATCTCAGCCTAAATCTATAGGTTGCAATGACTTATTGATCAGTATTGCTGTGTCATTTGGCTTGGTCTTCTTTTCAAAATCATAAAACTGGTATTTTTCATTATTTCAATTCTCTTTTCTCATCTATATCTACAGCACAATTCAATAACCAATATTATTTCTCTCTCTTTGTTATCAGTAACCTAGCTGTCCAGACACCGAACACCTCTGCTATATTTTACAGCAACAACTTGCAGTCTTCTGGCCTTTAGTTGTTGTTTTTGTTTCCCTATTCAATAAAATTTCCACTCAAGAGCTGACGTGATGTTTATAGAATGCTGATCTGCTTACACTCTTCAAAAGTAAAACTCTTCTTTGGTTTCCCATTTCAGTCACTATGCATTCGAATTTTCTTAACATAGCTGACATGCTGTTTTCCTATTTGCACCACACTCCACCTTACATCCTACATGCCAGGTGGCTGAGAATGTGCCATATTCTCACTTGTTTCAAATCACTATATGTTATTTTTCTATGTAAAACATCTACTTGCCTTACTTTTCCAACACATTCTTTCCTATTCCAGCTGACATTACATGGCAAATGCCTAACCATCCTTTTAGACTTTGCCATAGATGTAATTTTCTTTAGAAATACTTCTCTGCTTGTATTATTATTTCCATTGTGGGGAAATCAGATATCCAAATCTTTGTGCATAGCTAATGTTCAACTATTATTCAAATGGTGAATGAATAAAAGTTTGAATAGAGTATCAATACTTCAGTTGAACAAAGTTTAGTGTTAACCTCTGGAAACTTGGCATATTGGTTAAAGTATGTGCACATTTCCCAGCTCTAGCCAAGTTTCGATGATTAAAACCATAAATTAAAGAAGCAACTTGCTGACACTTTGTCAGCATTCAATCAACTCCCCCCAGTGATTATCTAATTTTCTTCTCAAATAAATTTTCTCCTTCCACACTCCCTCAGGCAATAGACTCAGTAAACAGCTGAACCTTGAACTGAATTCTGTAGGACGTTTAGGCTCTTCTTATACAGAACAAATTTCAAAGTTCAGAAATTCACATTCTTATTTAATTTCTATTTACGTCTCTACACCTGTGAATAAGTAACCACCACAACCTACTTTTTTTCCTGCTAGATTAAATATTTGCCTTAGTGTTATGTATTAATTTATTTTGGTACTATAGATAACTAGGAGTTGATTTTTTCACTGTTAATGAATACGTTTTGAAGGAAAAAAACATCAAATAGCTTTATGAGCCCAGGAAAGAATATTAGCTTAGGGTTTCCTAATTCACATAACTTAGGTATTTAAGATCTTTAAAATGAACACGTCTGGAAAGTACGTAGGATTATTGCTGAGTAGTGAGCTCACCTAGCATGAAAAGAAAAGTTTTATAATATATAACAAATAAATCTTAGTAATATAAAAACTGTATCTGACAATTATATATATGTCTAATATATTAGTACCTAAATAGTGGATTGCAATGGATATTTCCATATTTTTTATTTTGCTTTTTATTTTTTATTAACATGATGACAGCTGTTTTCTCTAGTAATAAAACAATGCTGACAGCTCATATTAGCAGTTTTATTAAGGTCAGGGAGAGACAGAAATTTAAATAACACTATATATTCTATATTTAATTATAATACGTATGTGCTTACACTCAATAGAGAGAATAAGGCAAAAATAATCTCTTAAATATTAATTTAGACTTAGAACCATATAAGTAAATTGAGGCATATTATCCTAATTGTAATAAATGTTAGGTGACAAGTAGATGAAGACAACTGCTTTTATTTGAGTTGTATCCTCTAAAATTCATATATTAAAGCCTAGTCTCTAGTAACTCAGAATATTTTTTAGAAATAGATTCACCATAAATGTAATTGTTGAAGATGAGGCCACACTGGAGAAAAGTAAATCCTTAAATCAACATGACTGGTGTCCTTACAGAAAGAATGCCACATGAAGGAAAAAGACATGCAGGAAGAAGACAACATGAAAGAGACTGAGAACCCTATCTATAAGCCAGGAATGACAGAGATGGCAACCCAACCATCTGAAGCTAAGCATAAGGGATGGAACATATTTTGTCTTACAGCTCTTAGAAAGAACCAACCCTAACAACATAGGGATCTCATATTTTTGGCCTTCAGAAATATGAGACAATGAATTTCTGCTGCCTAAGCAACTGATTTGTGCCACATTGTTACAGTTGCACAAACAAACTAATACAATGACTAAATATCTATGCTGTTGTAGATATATTGTAAACAAATAATGACTTTAGCTGAGTTGAGCTCTAAGTACTTTAGTCAAAGAGGCATTAGCTCAAGATAATCAAGCTATGATTTATTTGATCATCATGCATGCACTTGTGTGAGGTAGCCATTAATCTTCTGTATGTACTAATTGGAATGATCATCTATACTTGCTCTGTCTCTTCAAATTATGTTGCCTTTTAGTATGCCTTGTAAATTTTCATCATCCCAGGACATGGTGTCCTAGGTAAAAGAAACTATTTAAATGGGCCTTCATTAATTTCTTAGTAAGATGTGGGGGGAGAGTACGGGGAGGGGCAGGGGAGAGGCGGTGATGAAGGGAAGCAGTGCTATAATTAGGTTTCAGTCTTACAGTGAGCCTATACCTCTTAACTTTGAACTTCACAAGTGTATTTCCTCCTCACCTTTACCTGAAACAGGATGGGTAGAGTTGGATGGAGCTGGGTATATCTCTTCTCCAGGTTTATCATGCTTTGATAATATTCTGGCAGCAGGTTAGGGTTTGGCAACTAGTTCCCCTGAAGGGGGAAGAGTGCTCTGGCATCTTTCAGAATGATTCCTTTTCCACTCCCTGAGTTGGAAACATACAGGATTATTTTTTTTGAAACTGTAATATATACTGCCAAAACCTGCTAAATCTCTTGGAAGTAAATTTCATGACATTGTGGGAGCCCCTTTGTGACTGGGTGCCCTGGAATTGTTACCTCTCACTGTGGTCCACCCAAGCCTCCAACAATCTGGGCACTTGTTGCAATTAGGCTTTTCTATATGGGCACTGGTTCCTGCAGAAGTTCATGCTCATCTCTAGGAAGCATGGATTTCCTGTATTTGACTCTGTCTCTGCAATCGAGAAGACAGTGGTTTGCCGGTGTTCCCCCCACCCCCACTATGGATTCCGAAGTGTTGATTTTTCTCTTTTGCTCAAGTTTTTGTACTTCTTATTAGGGTGGAGTGACAAATTCTTAGTTCCTTATAATTGAAACCAGAAACATGAAGTCCACTTATTTTGTTTTAAAACTCTTCTAAGTTCTTATGAAATTAGAGGGTTTTTTTTTAAATAATGAATGGACTTCTCATGCTATATTGTGACAAAATAAACAAGGATGTTTAACAAAAATGTAAAATAAGAAAAATATGGATGGTGTAGCAGTAGCACACTGTTTACTATCTAGAGATATAATTTGGCTTCTAGAGTATTTTTCAGGTACATGAAAATAAATTACAAATAATATATAAATTTTTGCTGAAAATCTTCAGAAATTTAAAGCACAGAATTATCATAATTCTATGATCATTACTAGTTTATTATTTGTGCCATTTTTAAAGATATGCTCTAAATTAAACATCTTTCCCCGCTTTAAAGATAATTAATAAATTAAAAGTGTGAGCAAAATTACAATGAAAATTGTCAGTCAAAATGAAATCAGACTCAATGCCATCATATGTGGAATTGTGTGTATTTCATTAGAATTTGTAAATAATTAAAATGATTGTGGTTATTTTGTTTTTCTTTTTTATTATTTAGAACTAGATATGACCTCCTTTTTTAATAAATTCAAAATGAATAATAAAAACTGCATTGAGTAAATATATTAAGACAGACTTGAAACCAGTATGTAATTTCATTGATTTCCAGATGCTTTTGTTTTATAACATCCACCCTGAATCTTCCAATACTATTTTTTAGTTTACAATTAGAAAGTGTCAATATTCTGAATTATTTCCGATTGACACTACTACTAGCTTAACAAGATGTAATAGTATCTTGTTTTCTTTGACTTGATGATCACAACTTTCTGAAGATAAAGCACAGAAAAATTACATAACTTATCCAATTTCCAAACCTAATAAGGCAGAGGTGCAACTGAGATTTTCTGATTCCATCTCTAGCCTCTGTCTCTGCCACATTTCATCTCATATACAGAAGTCTCCATGTGGTAGGAGAGGAGGCAGAACAAAGGTGTGCATATCTAGCGGTTCCATCACAACATGTACTAATTGCCAAATGACTTCTGAATAGTTTCAGGGTTCCACATAGAGGTACACACAACTATTCTCAAGTAATATGGGGTGGGGAGGTTTTAATCAAAATGTAAATCAAAACTGATCCAAAGAAAAGAGTGTGTCCCAGCTCTGGACCACAACGCCCTGCTTTCCAGATAAAGTTGCCATGGTGGTTATTATTTAGTAAACCTGCTTCAACATTGGCTTATCTTAAGTAATGTAAAAAATATTATACATTATAGCACAACTAAACTCTTAAATAGATTCATAGAGATATTTCTACTGAACAAGATCTGATTGCTGAGATGAACAGAGCTGTTTGGGAACAGCTTTGGAGGATTAGAGATGCCTATAATAAAATATATATTCTTTGTTGAAGTCTTTCTTGATTCCCACATACAAAGTTAATTTTTAATCTCTTCCTGCTCTAAAGCACCACAGCACTTTGCTGTATCTCTGTTACAACTTGTGAACTTTTCAGTTCCTATCTCTCCCTTCCTCCATTCTATCTCAAAGTAGGTAGGAGCAATTCTCTAAATTATACAAGTACTGTGGTTAGCCTTTCAAATTGTGTCTTGGATGACCTGTATTTTCTCCACAAGGCTGGAGAAATGGGAAGATTTCAAGCTGCCCCCAACTAAGGACTCTCTCTTGTTCTGATTCATACACCATTTCTTACATGAGACCTAATTAGTACAAAAGGCTGGGGTAGGTGCTCCCTCTTCCTATCTTAATGGTCCAGAGCAGGGATTTAAGAACACTGTGGAAGGCAAGAGCAATGGTTCCTGGCTCTCTTATTGTGGCTGCATTTTCTTTCTTCATAGTATGTTCTTTCTGTGTAATCTTTTTTCTCACTGTCATTGTGTGGAAATATAAAGGGTAAGCTTTTTAAAAAGTAAGCAAAGACAATTATCTGACTTTTTTTGTTTCTTGGCCCCAACACCACCACTATCCTCATAGAGAGACATTCTCCGTAAGTGTCAATGTCAGTCACAAGTCTATCTTCAGATTTCAATTTAAGAAAAGTTATTAAAAACTCAAGTAGAAACTATTTGTTTTCTTGAACTTATTATTCATATTCATATAAATGTCATTTATATTGTACATATATGCATATATATGTGTTCTTATTAAGTCACCAGGAAGAATAGGAGTTAAAGATTTAGAAATTTTTGTTTCAGGCTCTATTTTTTACACCCCAAAATTTCACTTGTGAGTCATATATGATTATTGGTTTACATGTTTACCTTTCTCTAAATTCCTGGAGGATATGGACCACATGTTATCTACATACTTTTCCCAAATACCTATATGTCTAACAGGTAGTTGATTTTTGCTGAAGGAAAATTCTAAAGACTGACCAAACTACTAAATGAGTTACTGGATGAACAAATAAACAGATATGATAGTAACTGACTAGCTCAATATTGGCATTTATATTACTCTCTATGGGTGCTGAGGAAACTCATAAAGCTGCTACAAAATCATTGTAATTGTGGGAATGTGCTACATTTTACAGATTACTGCTAAATAAAGATGAAGTTAGTGTTTGCGTTTCCCCAGGGAAAGTAGAGAACTGAATCTCAAAGGCAAGTCGTTCCTTTAGAGGTAGTAGATGGGTTTTAATCTGCCAAGAAGAAAAAAGAGTAAGAAATTTAATCTCTTATCCTGATTCCAAGCTATATCATTTTAGCCTTTTAGAGATATTGTTCATACTATTCACAGAGGGTATGTATAGGGAAAAAGTAATTCCCAGCACGGCTTCCCTCTCTCTGGCAGTTTGGTTCTCTGCGTCAATGATACGGGTCTGCAGGGAAAATATGAACCTCATTCTCTCCAAACACAGCAGAGGCCAAGAAAATGTCTTTCCTCACTTTAGTGCCACAGGTTACATTCAGAACAGTCCTGCAATAGCAGAGTTTAGACTGTAGGAAGTCATCAGAATGATGTAAGCCTTCATGAGGTGGCTGCAGAGCTGATTTTTAAAAGGATCGCTGCCTTTGAATCTGGAAGTGCATCATCTTGTCAGGAAAGATCTATTGTGCTTTTTGAGTTGTGAAATGTTGGTGTCCCATCTGGCACTGTGGGTCACATATTTGAAAAAAAAGGCTGGCAATTATCTCTAGTCATTTAATTTTTGTTCACATTTCGGTATGTGAAATCATTGTAAATGTTATTGATATCTTTATCCCTAAGTATAAAATCAAGCAATCCATTTTAAACACTAAAAGCACAAGGACAACCTTACATATTTTGTTATTTAATTATCAGGCCAAAATATGATTTAAATTTTAAATAATACAGTTTATATAGTTTTTAAAAGTACATTTAAAATGCTTTAGAATAATAGCATTTATTAGCATTGATTTTAAAATCAGCTGGCAGTTGCTATTCAGAAAAAAAAAACATTTTATCTGCACTGAATATAAAAGGAATGATGTTAATGAATCAAATCAATTCTTCAAACCCTGGGTAAACAAGGTACTAGAAATATGGACCTCGATTAATTTCAGAATAAGTGTCTTGTTCTTACAA
The DNA here is from genome assembly GCA_004024925.1 of Scalopus aquaticus. Lineage (NCBI taxonomy): Eukaryota > Metazoa > Chordata > Mammalia > Eulipotyphla > Talpidae > Scalopus > Scalopus aquaticus. The sequence goes on along the minus strand of PVIJ01002551.1, from coordinate 3,628 downwards.
CCCAACCCCTCTGACTATAGTAGAGCCGCAAAGGTAACAGGATTCCTTTTCAGTGTCCATTAACATCTCATCTTGCTGTTACCTGTTTTCTCTTTTAGGGGTTTCCTTATCATTGGTCTTTTAAAAACTGAAAGTATTGATGTTCACTGCATTACAGTCACATAGATTTGAGCAAGTACTCTATATCCGTAAATACCTCTCATTCATTTATCTTTGCTAACTTTTTTTGGCAAAACGGAGAAGAGATCGAGAGGAAGCAGTTAACCAGGTGAGTCTTTGACAGGTATCATTCAAAAACCATATACTTTATATAAAGTGTTTCGCAAATAATAGTTTAAGTCTGAGGTTTGTAAAGTAAAATGTAATGAACTTAGTTCGTATCTTCTTCCTACTTTTATATATTGGGAAAGCACTTCACATATAGCAATTAATTGATGAGAGATGTGGATATATAAAACAAATCTCTTTATCAAAAAGAATGTAAAAGTCTACTATGCAACCACATTTCTCAAGGTCAAGCTGTATATTCTATTTATGTATTATTTTTCTACCAATCTTTAGTGAATCAGAATAGACACTGCATCTGTTCTCATTTTTATAAGGTATAAGTAGCAGGTGTCTCAGGAATTGATGTTTCTTTTGTCATTTTGCTACACAATATTGGATAATACATTCAAAGTTCTGCTCTAGAAAAATTAAATTTAGAGGAGCAAAGATACATTAGGAAGGATAAATCTAATTTAGAATGGATTTATATAGCAGCTTGCCTGTAGTAGGATATTGGTAAAACATTTTTTTAATTTAAAATTGAATGACTTCTCTGACAGTTCACTTTTTTTTCTTTTAATAATAGTGACCATTTATATTTGTGTTTTCAGAGTATATTTTTAACCTCAGAGAAAGGATATTTGTTTATAATTTTAGAATTACCTTCCACTAAATGCCATCGAGGGCTCCAAATTAGGTAAAAACAAAGGCAAATATTTCCCTGTTCAGAAAACTACCATCATTGTCAGATATACAAAAACATGCAGTGAGTTGACAGCTAGAATATTCACCTAGTACAAGTCATAACTGGCATGCAAATATATGATTTTGATATTATGATATTTAATGAAGAAATTTTAACCATTCAGCCATAAAAGAGTCATTAACCAATGAGGGATAATATTAACATTTTTGATTGTTTGTAAAATGATTATTTAGTTGGCCAGGAGAAGGTTTTGCAATAATTGCTTTGGGATATCTCCCACCTGATGGGCTGTTTCCCTCTGATTGGTTCTGTCAGAAAATGTTATTTCCTCGCTTGCTCTCCTGCCCTGAAAGATCTTATGTTGGCTCATGTTACTCACCACTGATTCATTTTGTTATGGCTGTGTTGAATGTAATGGTGCTGAAATGACTTGCTCCAGTTTGAGAAGGTGAGTGAGTTTGTAATCATATAAATGGAATCTTACAGCCCAGAAAATAGTTCCAATGAGTTTCAGCCAGCTCTATTTTTGGTGCCAAATCATCAATAGTAGTTTAATTATTTCAAAGAAGGGCATTTTGGCACAAGAATTGTATGTTTGCCCAAAATGTCTAGTTTGTACTTGTATTCAAAGATCTGCTCTTTTGTAATGGCACTTATCAATGAATTTCTTTCCTGCTCTTTCTGACCCCTCACCCCCTTCAGAATTCCAGGCTATTTGTGGAAGATATTTCAATAGCAGCTATCATGAAAAATAACACAGAAGCAAATATTGAAATTATTTCTGATGTTTTTCCAATTAGGGTCTTCTATAAAATATGCAAAAACTGAATCTTTATTTTATCATTCATTTTTTTTAGCATTTAATAAGGACAATCTGCATAAATGATACTGTCAGGGTACAAGGGAAAATACCCCATCTCTCTGGGTTCGTGAGGCAGGACCAGTAATCAAACAGCGTCAGATGGGTTAGCAAAGGGAAAATTAATTTAGTCACATACACATGGAGAATTTACATGTAAATTCTCAATACATTTGTAAATTCTAAAGTAGAATAACATGAACCAGGGATACATACCCTGTGTTAAGGGACCTGGGGCATCAACGAGAGAGGAGGCAGAGACTGCATGACACATGAGGGGGTGATCTTATCTTTATTCTGAGAGCATGATGATGAATTTCTCAGAGAGGACATGTTCACTAGTAAATCTACATCTGAATGATACCCCCCAATTGTAGTTTCACAGGTTATGAAAAGAGGGGAGCAGTAATTGCTTCTTTTTTTTTTACATACAAGCTGGGGTACAGGCCAGAGGCGTGGGGGGGGGGCGAGAGGGTTCACCAGAGACAGAGTGGGGAGCAGAACAGGCAGATCAGAAGTACACTGCTGATGGGAGCAGAGGGCGAGGCAGGAGAGGTCTGCCTCACCATGTGGGATTCTCCCTGGCCGGGCGTCGAACTCGCGTCGCCACTGCCGACAGCTCCACAGCGCAGCGCTCAACCGCTACGCCACCGGGGAGGCCCAGTAATTGCTTCTTTGATTTGGAAAAGGGCAAGATGAAAGTTTCTTCTTGGCCTCTGAAGACTTCATTGTTCTTAACTTAATCAGCATTCTTTAAGTGATAATAAAAGACTTCCTGAGGCTCACAGGACCTCACTTGATCTAAGATCCCCCCCTTTCGGATCACACTGATTGGAAGAGGCTTACTCCGGACACATTGAGAATAGCCTATCCAATCTTTATGGGGAGACTTAGACTGTATAATATATACCTGTTCAACTATAGATAATTTTAATAAGCCTCCAGTTCTTTTTTTATAAAGTGTATTTATTTTTTAAGAGGTTTATTTATTTATGCATACAAGCTGGGGTGCAGGCCAGAGGCGTGGGGCAGCGAGAGGGTTCACCAGAGACAGAGTGGGGAGCAGAACAGGAACATCGACCGAAATACACTGCTGAGGGGAGCAGCAGGTGAGTTAGGAGAGGTCTGCTGTGCCATGTGCGAATCTTGCTGGCCAGGCATCAAACCAGTGCTGCAGCTGCCAACAGCTCCACAGTGCTGCGCTTAACCCATTGCTCCACCAGAGAGGCCCTAAGCCTCTAGTTCCTATCAATATATATTTTTAATACCAACTCTGTCAATCTTATAGCAAACATTCTTTTAAATAAAAATATGTATTTATTGCTTTCCTTAGTTTAAAATGTTAATGATTCAGTTCTTTACATACGTGTAGAATGTGTAGAAGGTTTGTTCTTCTTTGGGTTAATAACATAAAAGAAAAGGAAAAAATAACAATGTAAACTCAGAGATCATATAGTCACAGTATAATAGGCATTTCCATAAAAGGAGCAGTACTCTATTCCCCATCCACATATACATGCAGCTGCCTTGGACTAGCTACTGTGAACTAGGGGCAGAGCTGAGTGGCCAGGTGAAGCTATATAATATGAAAGGCAAGAGAAACAAGTGGAAATACACAATGGAATACTATTCAGCATTCAAAGAAGATAAACATATGCAATTTGCAGTGACATGGATGAAATTAGAGGGGATCATACTCAGTGAAATAAGCCAGAAAGAAAGAGAAAAATATCGAATGGTTTCACTTATAACAGGACTATAGGGAAACTAAATAGGAGAGAGACACTCAGTGGGGG